>CM076573.1:629428598-629649484 GCA_034641835.2 Pinus albicaulis
TAATGGATAATTTGATGGTTTGGTGTACATGTTATTACTGTTGTTCAATAGTTTGTTTTCTTAAGTTAAAATTATCATAAATTTAACATAAAATTCAGCTCACTTACCTGTTTAACACTCGTAAACACCTCAAGAAACCTATGCACATGAAGCCAGAGATCAACAAATTATTTATAAAAACTTCTCCCTGTAGGATTGACATCAACTCATTCATGCACATGTGGGGCGAATTGAAGACCTTAGGGTATGAGGCCACCTAACTCATGCACATTATCTTCGCCAAGCTGCATTGGAGAATGTATTATGTACTTTGAGGGCCATCCTTTGAGAACTCCTTTTGATGTTTACAGCCCTATTGATATATATTGTGCCATATATCTATATTGTATCATGACTAGTCCTTGATGACATGAGTCCATAGTATGTTGTGTGGATGACCATGCTCTATTGTTTTAGTATCAAGTATGGGTATGAATACCTCAAGAATGTACTTTATATGTATCTAATTATTATTTATGTAGCCTCTTTAGGTCCTATGCCCATGGTTCCATCCCTCTTCCTAGTTCATTAAGTTTATTGTAATGTATTTTGGCCATAAATATCTATTCTAACCTCATAGATTAGGTGGAATTTATTATAGCTCGAAATCTCACCCCCTTCTATTCATTAGGGAAGAAAATCATGTTGAAAGTTGACATACATAAATTGGTCCATGGAAGGAGCATAAAAACTATTGTTTTTCACCTTCAATGCTCCCTAGTGTAACAACCCCTGGTTGATTTTCCATGTAAATAAAATAAGACCATGGTCATGGGAGATGTATTCCAAGATGAATGGTGGCTAAATATTATAGTGGGAATCACTTGTGGTTTTGTAATGGCTATGGAATCTGGGAAAGACAAAGTGGCAATAGATGATATTTAATTAAGGAAATAAAGGAAAATAGGAGAAAATGAAGGTGAAGAGACAAAAATATGCATGCAAGCTAAATTAGATAGAAAATGAATTAAAATGAAAGAAAAAGGAGGCATCATTGATAAAAAGGTATTAGAGAAACAATTTATAGCTTTTTGATAGTTTTGCCTCAACACTTGTTCATTCCATATCTCCTACAATATTGCACACCTAGAAAATGATTGGAGCATTCTAACATTCACTTGGACTTGGAGAAAGAAAAAAAGGACAAGAAAGGAATTGGTGGGAAGTGGAAAAGAAAATTGGATGAGAAACTACAACAGGGATACATTGTAAGTAATAGGTTGCATGTGTGAATTCCTTGCTGAGATTTGGATGCATGGTACATGCATGTGGTTCTTTATTTATTTTTATATCATTGGCATGGGATTTTCTTACATTAACAATGGTTTCAGCCTTTATTTTCCATTTTTCTGGATAACCATGATATAGTGGGTTCTCTATTTGGATTTTTAATTAGTTCTCAGGCTCCCTATGGATGTGGGTTAGGATAGAATATCTGGAACCTTGGAATAGCCTGGGTTCCTTAGAGGTTGTGGGTTGATATGGGAGATATATTGAGTCCTGTAACAAATTGGGTTCCCTGGAGGTTGTGGTTTGAGCTAGAATCCTTACAACCATGAAGAACTTCGGAAGAGACTATTCTCCTTTTCTATTAGTGATTTCTGGACCGGTTAGGTGAAATCACTGTGGTTGAGGTTTGAGGTGGTTTATCCTTTGGAAGCCCTGGTTGGTTCTATTTTGGTTTAACCAATATAATCCCACATTCATGCTTGGAATATGGAATGGGGGTGATTGGATGAAAGAGCGATTTATTTCAGCCTAATATATGGTCAGGTGGTACATGAATCTCGTGTGTTTTTTGACATTTTCTTATGTTAATATGAGTTAATTTCCTCAATGTGATCTATGATCACTTGTATTGGTTAATGTGTTGATTTTGTGTTTATATTATCATGGATTTTATTCCAGTTATATGCACAATTATATGTTGTTCTCTTAATATGGATATCTTTCATGATTTGACAAGTTATTGAATGGTTGGTGATTGCATGGGTTAACAAGTGTTGTTGTAGCTAGCTTGAGAGGGCATAGAGCCTTCTTGGTGATTCTCAAATGAATTTCATTAGTTTATGATCAAATATTCATTCATGACCTGTAGCTTCTATGTTAATCATATGTTTGAAGAAACGAGTATCATGTATTAGGTATGTCTAGGTCAAGATATTTCTCAAGTTATGGATGGTTGGAATTTTTATTATTGTAGTTGTTTTAATGGAAATTTATAGGTAGTTATGGGCATTGGTTTGCAGACTAGCCTGAAAAAATGGCATAGATTTCGCCATCACATCCACAAAATTAGAAGATTTGGGTCATAACCGCATGCAGGAAGGCTTATGGGTGCATTTAGAGCCTTATAGCAACATGAAAAGTGTGTGATCATGGGTGTCTTTGGCATGTCAAGATTTTTAAAATAAGTTCCAACTCAAGGTTTTATCACTAAGAGTGGTTGTCTAGTTGCTGAGTGGTCTAGGGACCTTGAGGGGTGGTAGCATTTGTTTCAGTTTTAGGATCCATTTCCATAATTGTAACTTGGAGGTCGGGTGATGTCATAGTAGCACTCAACTTGAGTTTACCCTAGAGATATTGTAAAAGTAGGTAAATGTGGGGTTGGGTGTTACAGGGTGGTATCAGAGCTTCCACGCTCAAACACTTAGATTGGATGGGCTAAATGAATATTGATATGCATGCATGTCCGTTGTTTGTGTTCATAATGCATGGATGTTGTTTATTTATCACTCTATTATGATATTTGTGTATGAGTTGGTATGCTTTTGATATTGTATTGTGCTAATCTAGACTGATATGTGGAGATGAGATAACCTCCCTGATTAACACTGAGGTATGATTTGATTATGTCTTCAATTTGGTTTATCTAACATGGTATGTTTATAGGAAATATAAGATCAATAATAAAGATAAAAATGGTGGATTACAATTCACATGACTCCCCTTACAAGATGAATGTGAATTCCATGGAATGGGAAAGGTCAGTTGGGCAATAAGGAGAAGAATATTCTCCTAATATAGCAAACAAAATGATAATTTTGAAGGTATAAATTACAAGTTTCAAGGAAGATAATCATAGGTTGATTGAGGCACATAAAATACTTGCAAGAGCTCAAGAAAATAAAGAATAAGTCAATGTAGCAATCCTTCAAAGTCTTCTAGATTTGCAGAATAAGGGAAAATTGGGGGTCAACCATGGACATGAAGAAAGGAGTAATGGGGCTCATGGCAACAGGTCTTAGAGAAGACACAGGTTGGATAGAGATGATACAATTATAGGTGCAATATATTTGGATACACCTGATAGGAGGGATATCATTTATGTATTTCATTCTAGCTTCGGTTTCGAGAGACATCATCACCACCATCGCTATCATCAATATAGGAGGAGTGAGAAGGGATATTTTCCAGAAGAGATCAAGAAATCCAAGTCTCCTATATTTGATGGAGAAAGGAAGAGATTAGAAGATGCAGAAACATGGTTTCTTAGGATGAAGAAGCTTTTCAGATTGCATGATTACTCAGAGAAAATGAAAGCCAAGATAGCTACCTTTAATCTCAAAGGGAAATCAGACGTTTGGTGGGAAGATGTGAAGAATTTCAGAAGCATTAGAGGAGAAGAGATTATTTGGGATGAGTTCGAGAGACTATTCAAGAAGAAGTACCTATCGGAAGATACTATGATGACAGGTCTAAGGAATTATATGAGCTAAAGATGGGTTCTATGCTAGATGATAAGCCTCACTAGTAAATTACTAGAGTTGTTGAGGTATGTGCCTTACCTCAAGAATGAGAAAGAAAAGATTCAAAGGTTCATTAGTTGGTTTCTAGTAGCATTCAAAGACCATATTGAGTTTGATTAGCCTCGGTCACTAGAGGAAGCCATCATAAATTTGAAGCATTATTATGACTAGTCAAATTGCAAGCCTAAGCCTAAGCGTATCTGGAAAGGAAATGAGAAGAATAAAGGGAAGTGGCCTTAGAAGCCAAGAAGACCTTAGGATGTAGGTGAGAAGGAAAACGTAGCACCTTATAAGAATTTTAATGAAGTTGAGAGATTACATGTGATCCAGACTTATATAGGAACCCAATGGAATAAATATATAACCATAAGCATACATATGCAACAAAAATAAAATTTTATTTAATTAATATCAAATAAATTAAATATGCTTACATACAGAATGTAAATAGATTAGCTCAGGCGATGGTAGCTTATATCTAAGAAGAGATGTGGCTGAGACATGCCTCTGAAATATGTTACAATGAGGCTCAAACTCCTATTTACTTTTGATAAACAAGGGACAACCCTAAAAATCCAAACACCTAACCCTAGGAGACGAAGCACCAAAACTGGGGGCCCTGTTGGGGGTAAATTGGTACATCAACTTCCTGGGGTCGTAGCTTTGGCATATGATCTTCGTTTGATGCACACAATACCTTATTAGAAGTATATATCCTAGGAATACAAATTTCAATTGAAAACATCAATCAAAGACTCAGATTTTCTTGTTTTCCCAAAAAACATTGTTTAGGGCCTCAAAACAACTCAAGAAGTTCAGGACCCAAAAAACTGCTAAAAATAGTAAATTCTTCTATGATTAAGGAAAATGAAAAAATGAAAGAAACAATGGTGGGGGTCCAAGCGGAATAAGCGGGCTGCCACCAATATCTACCTAGATCAAGATGGGTCTCGACCTAAGGAACATAATAAGGGAAGTGGCAGAAATCCTTCAAGGTGTTGGAATTGTGGTGGAGAGCATCATAAGAGTGAGTTCCCATCTCACCAGGGTGGTAGAATTGAGATTTAGAGGAGGCATAGATAGTTGGATATGTTGGTCAAATTATTCCTAATATTTATGCAGTAGTGGATAATATGAATGCGGATCATCAAACATCCATTATTAAGATGGAATACAAGCTTTGTGATCAAGTTGTTTCTATTTTGATTGATCCTAGATCACACTATAGTTATATCAGTCTTGACCTAGTGGATAAGTGTTTCTTGAGTAAATAAGTGCATGTAGAATCTTGGTTGGTGAAGTTGGCTATAGGTACCAAGAGAAGAATTCATCATTGGGTGAGATCTTGTGCATTTAATCTAAATGGTATGCCTACCTTAGTGCATTTAAATGTTCCTCATTTGGGTTCATATAGTGTGTTTTCGGGGTATGGACTGGCTGCTCTTTCACATGACTAAAGTGGATTTCTATGACAAGGCTATTAAGTGTCTGGATGATGATGGAGAAAAGAGAGTCTTGCAGGGAAGGAAGAAGCCTACATCAGCGAGAGTGGTTACAACTATGCAATAAAATAATTGCCGCAGGAAATGATTCTTATTATTTGCAATGCATATTTATAGTGATAAAGGAAAGGATGTGTACGATGAGGAAATAATAAGAAGGTATTTTAGAGTTATTTCCTCATACAGAAGTGGAATTATTTATTGATTTGATCTCAGGAGCAGCACCAACATATAAGGCATCATACAAGATGAGTACTTCAGAGTTAGTGGAATGTAAGTTGCAGCTTGAGGAGATTCTTGATAAGGGATACATAAGGCCAAGTGCATCACCCTGGGGTGCACCAATACGATTTGTGAGGAAGAAGGGTGGAACTCTCATAAACAAAGTGACCATCAATAACAAGTATCCATTGCCACAAATTGATGAATTGTTTGATTAGCTGAAGGGAGAAACATTGTTTTTAAAGATTGATGTCAGATTAGGATATCATCAGGTGTGCATCAAAGAAGAATATATTTACAAGACTGCATTCCATATGAGGTTTTGGCATTATGAGTTTGTGGTGGTTCCTTTTGGTATTACTAATTCTCCAACCACTTTTATGTGTTTGATGAACAATGTGTTGCGTCCTTACGTGGAGAAGTTTGTGATAGTATTTGTTGATGATATATTGGTATATTCCAAGAACAAGGAAGAGCATACATAACACCTGGGAGTAGTGTTGATTTTTGAGATAACATTATTTGTATGCCAATAACAACAAGTGAAATTTATTTTAGTCTCAAATTCACTACTTGGGACATGTTGTTTCCAAGGAAGGGATAACAGAGGACCCGAAAAAGATTAAAGCTATCATGGAGTGGGAAACTCTTAGGAATGTGGATGAGTTAAGATAATTCATAGGAATAACATGTTATTACAAGTGGTTCATAAATAACTTCTCAAGGATTTCTTATCCTATTATATCTTTGTAGAGTAAAAGGAAGAATTTTGAATGGAATTGGGAGTGTGTAGCTAGTTTTGAGCAGTTGAAGAATTTTATTACAAATGCTCCAATTTCAAATATTGTAGATCTTGATAAGGAGTTTGTGTTTTGTACAAATGCGTGCAAGGAGGGACTTGGTGGAGTCTTAATGTAGGAAGGACATGTGGTATGATATAATTCAAGGAAATTGAATAAGCATGAGCAGAACTATCTGACTCATTATCTTGAGCTAGAAACTACCTTTCATGCATTAAATATGTGGAGAAATTATATCCTTGGTAGGAGGTTTGTTTTGATGAGTGATCATAATGGACTAAGGTGTTTTTTTTACAACCTAATGTAAATTTCATGCAAGCTGGATTGTTGGTTACTCTTAGTGAGTTTCACTTTGAGATGAGACACATTAAGGGAAAGGAGAACAAAGTTTCATATGTTCTCAGTAGGAAAGTGTAGGTGTATCACATTTTAGTTATGATTTCATATGGGACATATATACAATAATAGATCTTGCATGCAGGGTTGCATGATGAGAGGTACGAGTAGCTGAAGCACAAGTTATAGCAGTAGGGTGAAGGTGATAGAGATGAGGAGTATCACCTCACGACAGATGGCTTGGTGTGATTCAGGAACATGATCTATCTTCCAGGTATTAGTGAGTTGAAAAAGCTCATCTTGAGGGATATTCATGTTAAGCCATATTCAGGTCACTCGGGATATCAAAAGACTTTGAAAATTTTTAAGAAGTTCCATCATTGGCCAAAATTGAAGAAATAGGTGGCTAAGTTTGTTGTGATATGTTTAGACTGTCAACAATCAAAAGCAGAGTGTAAGAATCCAGCTAGTTTATTGCAACCTAGTTTGATTCTAGGATGGAAATGGGAGGTCATTTCCATGGACTTGATTACATGATTTCTAAGGACATCTAGACAACATGATTCCATCATGGTTGTGGTTGACAGGTTGAGAAAGGTAGGTCACTTCATTACAGTTAAGCCTACAAATTTAGCTAGTTAGGTAGCTCAGATCTTCATCAGGTATATTGTGAGGTTGCATGGTGCTCCTAAGAAGATCATATCATATATAGGTGCCAAGTTCACTTCCATGTTTTGGAAGTATTTGTTTTCAGTATTGGGGACAAAGTTAGCTTTCATTATAATTTATCATCTGTAGTTAGATGAAAAGATAGAGAGGGTTAACGAAATTCTTGAGGATATGTTGAGGATGTTTCTTATGCATCAAAAAAGGAAGTGGGAGGATTATCTTACACTAGTAGAGTTTTCATGTAATAGTGGGTATCAAGAATCATTGAAGATGAGTCCAATTGAGGCTCTTTATGGGAAGATTTCTAATACTCCTATCAATTGGAGTGATCTAGTGAACATGGTGTTTATTGGACTAGATATGTTGGCTAAGATGGATTATGAGATGCAGGTTATTAAGAGGAATCTTAATGCAACATAGGAGAATAAAAATAGTTATACTTATCAACATAAAACATTCAAGGATTTTCAAGTTGGGGAGCATGTGTACTTGTGCATCAATACCAAGAGAAAATACTTAAGGATTGGGTCATGTGCCAAGCTGGCACCTCGGTATTGTGGGCCCTTTGAGATACTTGAGAGGATAGTACCAGTGGCCTAAAAAATTGCACTACTGCCAAAAATTAAAGTCCATGATTCTTTCCATGTTTCATTACTTAAGAGATATGTATAGGATGTTGTTCATGTGATTGTTTAGTATGTATTTCATGTGGAACCATAGAGAGATTTCCAACTAAGATACAATGCATATTGTAGCAGAAACTACTCATGCTTCGGAACAAAGCAATATAGAAGGTTAAAGCGCAATGAAAGAACTTTAGGTCTGATGAAGCTACATGGGAGATGGCTAATCAGATGCGGGCTTTGCATCCTTCCTTATTTGCTGATTGAGAAAATGTGTTTGGTTTATGTGTTTTGGTTTATATTTATATATGCAGATGTATTGTAAATACTTCAATGAGCTATGTTATAAAGCCCCAATAAGAAGTATGTTGTAAATACTACATCCAATTGTGTTATAAAGCTCGAATAAGCAATATGGTGGGCATGTTTTCAACAATTTGGTATGATGTTGTGTTATAAATCTTCATAGGCAATATCTTTTTTTGGTCATAAACATCATTGAAAAATAATGATGGTGTTCCCCCAAGGGGAAGGGGTTTGTAACAACCCATGGTTTATTTTCCATGTAAATAAAATAATACCAAGGTCACAAAACACGTATTCCAAGCTGAATGGTGGGTAAATATTATAGTAGGAATCACTTGTGGTTTAATAATGACTATGGAAATTGGCTAATACATTCATAAATGAAAATAGGAAATAAATGGCATTTAATTAAGGAAACAAAGGAAAATAGGAGAAAACGAAGGTGACAAAACAAAAATACCCATGCAAGGGAAATTACAGAGAAAATGAAGGAAACTGAAAGAAAAAAGAGACATCAATGATAAAAAATCATCAGAGAAATAGTTGATAGATTTTTGATAGTTTTGGCTTAGCACTTGTTCATTATAGCTCCTCTACACTCTTGCACATTTAGAGCATTCTAGCATTCACTTGGAATTGGAGAAATAAAACAAAGGACAAACAAGGAATTAGTGGGAAACATAAAATAAGATTGGATCAAAAACTACAACAAGTATACATTACAGTTAACAAGTTGCATGTGTGATTTCCTTGTTGATATTTGTATGCATGGTACATGCATGCGGTTCTTTAGTTATTTTACTGCCATTACCATGAGATTTTATTGCATTGACAATGGCTTTAGAGGTACCTTTCCATTTCCTAGATAGCCATGATGTAGTGGGTTCTCTATTTGTATTTTTTATTGGTTCTCAGGCTCCTTATGGCTATGGGTTGGGATATAATCTCTTGACTCTTGGAACAAATTTGGTTCCCTAGAGGCTGTGGGTTGAAATGGGATATCTTTGGAGCCGTGTAAAAAATTTGGTTCCTTGGAGGCTGTGGGCTAAGATAGAACCCCTGGAGCCCTGGAAAACTTGGGAAGAGACCAATCTGGTTTGGAATTAGTGATTTATGGACTGATTAGGTAAAATAAATGTTGTTTAGGGTTTATATGGTTTGGCCTCTTGAAGCTCTAGTTGGTTCTATTTTTGTTTAACGCATATGATCCCACATTCATGCTTGGTATATTGCACGAGGGTGATTGGATGAAAGAGATATTTGGTTCAGTGTAATACATGGTTGGGTGGTACTTGGAAGTCGCTGACATGGTCGGCATTTTCTTATGTTTTTTTTTTTTTTTTTTTTTTTTTACAGGAACGGCTATTGTGATGTATTATCTCTTGGCAAATGCCTCGTTATAGATTAAAAAGGGGTGGCAATGCTCGGCTTTCTCCTTGGCCAGGATCCAAATGACCTTCCCACAACTGAGCCTGCGAATACTGCGAACTATAAAATGAGCTATCTTATCTATCTTTCCTAGAATTCTGGTACAAACAAACTGTTCTAATAAAAGACAGTAAAGCATTGAAAATTGATTAAGGGATGGGATCCCAGGTCTCGACTCCGTCTTTTAGAAGGGCTCCAAGGGGAAGGAGGACCGCCGTGTTGGCTTCGGCATCAACTTCCTTATTATTGTCTCTCATAACATGAAAGAAGTCTAAACTCTGAAAGGATTGTAACAGAATTCTGATTCTGCTCATCAACCTTGAAAGCCTTAAATCAGCAGGAGAAGAATTGTCCACGATGGCCTTTATGATGGACTGGGAATCACCAAAAACCAATGCATCATTTATACCCAGAAAGATAAGCTGTTTGAGCCCCTGGAAAAGGGCCAGGGCTTCGGCTTGGATGCTTGTGTTGAAGCCCACACCCCAGGCGAATCTGGAAACAATTCTGCCCTCCGCACTTTTGACAACTCCACCTGCCCCGGCAATGCCAGGATTTCCTTTGGCAGCCCCGTCGAAAAAGAGAGCGATTTTTGACTTTTTAATGAAAAGCTCGTAGAAATCTGATTCCTTAAGGCGAATTTGCCAGGGATATAGAGGAGTGGGAAGCCTGACAATATCCGTGAAATGCATATCAAGAGAAGCGCCCCAATCAACATCTTGTGAGCTAAGATCTACTCCATCAAGTTGATCGCCCATACAGTCTTTAAGCTGGCTTTTAATTTTAATCCAGACAAACTTTGGATCGTTCTTCTTGTCTCTGAAGATCCTATGATTTTTTTCCAACCATAATTGCCAGCAGATGATTTTGGGGAGAACGAGCCAGGCTTTTTTGATGTGAACATTCCTGATAGTGCCTCCAGGGTACTTTGATTTCCAGTTTGAGAACAGGTCAGAACATCTGACAGGGAGGGCGAAGACGTTGTTCCAGGGGCCTAAGGCTTCCTTCCAAATTTCTGTGGCGAAATTACAGAAGAGCATCAGATGGGGGGCATTTTCTTCATCAGCCCCACAAAGCGAATAGCGGGTTGGCCCCATAAAGCCTCTCTTCCGGAGTCTATCATCAGTCAGGATTCTTTGGTGGCAAAGGAGCCAACAGAAAGAATCAATTTTGGGGATTGATGTCTGAGACCAGATCCCCTGCCAAGGCTTCGGGTCGGGGGGAACGTGAGGATGCACAGAGATCTTCCAGTATCCCCGCGCCACAGAGTAATACCCAGGGGTCGGACCCCAACCACGAGAGTCTTTTTTTCTGCTGTTCATCAGGGCTTTGCCTTTTAAAAGGGCAAGGAAGACTGCATAGTCTTTGGAAAGATTCTGAGGGACCTCAAGCTTCTCCCAGTTCTGCCAATTACTGTTCTCCCATTTAGAAATATCCCACAGAGTTTTGAGGCCAGCTCTGTCCATCCATTCTTTTAACAAGGCTAGGGAGCAGTCATCAGCAAGGGGCTCACAACCCATAATACGGTCTTCCCAGATTTTAATGTGCTTACCATTTCCAGGAATTCAGTGCACATGGGGATTGAATAAAATGGAGACTTTTGTGCACAGCTTATGGATCATTGTTCCGGGGACCAAAATGGGGTTGTCCAGACATCGTGTTCTCTGACCACGAAAGTATTTTTTCCACAACGCCATCTGAGCCCAACCCGGATTTGGGCCTATTATTCTCCATAACAGTTTTTCTCCCAAAGCAATATTTTTCTTGCTGATATTCTTGAAATTCAGACCACCCTCCATTCTGGGTAAAGAGATAATATCCCAGCTTAAAAGAGGGATTTTATTCTCATTTTCTTTGCCACCTTTCCAAAAGAAATTTCTGATGTAATCCTCCATTTTCCTCATGATGCCAATAGGAGCCATCATAACAGCAGATTGATAAATGGCAAGGCTGTTCAAGACAGCTTTTATGAGCACTGTCTTACCAGCAAGATTGAGCCAATTGAAGCCCCAGGAGTGAATTTTGGCCTTAAATTTGTCTAGCAAAGGCAGCCAGTCTTTGCTGAGGGCGCATTTTTGGAAAACAGGGAGCCCCAAGTACTTGAAGGAGGACCATGAAGAGGAGGCTGCAAAACCAAAGCAATTGGAGATATCATGGAGCGTTCTGGTAGTAATATTCCAGCAGTAGATATGACATTTGCCTTTGTTAAGGCTGCTGCCTGAGTCTTCACAATAGACATCCAACACATCTTTGATTCTTTTAGCAGAGATCAAGGAGGCAGCACCCATCAAGAGAGAGTCATCAGCAAATAGTGCATGGTTTATGTTTTTAACTCCTCTTGCGATGTTCGGACCCATGATTTCTTGGGTAGATTTCTTTTTATTCAAGAGGAAGCTGAAAACAAAGGCTTGGAGGACAAAGAGCAAGGGGGAGAGGGGGCACCCTTGCCTCAGTCCTCTAGAGGCTTTGAAAAAATCAGTAGCCCTCCCATTCACCAAAGGGGCAATCCAGGGCTCACTGATGCAAGCCTTGATCCATTGAATAAAGTTGGGGCCAAAGCCAAATTTGTGCAAGACATCCAACAAAAATCTATGCCTCACCCTATCAAAGGCGCTTTCGAGGTCTAATTTGATGACCATTCCTTTCTCTTTCCGGGTAACGCTTGAATGGATCGCTTCTTGGACCAGGATAAAATTGTCCATGATCTGTCTTCCTTGAATAAATCCTCCCTGATTCTCGAGAATGATAGCTAGAAGAATGGTTTTCAGTCTATTGGCAATTACTTTTGTTATCAGCTTGTAACCTATGTTGCAAAGGGAGATAGGGCGAAATCTGGAGAAGGAATTGGCGCCTTTTTCCTTGGGAATGAGGGCTAGGAAGGCCGAATTGGTACTTCCCCCGATTTTCTGACAAGTTTGAGATTTCCAGATCATTCTACATAAGTCTTTTTCCATGATCTGCCAACAGGTTTGCAAGAATCTGGCAGTGAAGCCATCTGGGCCCGGGGCCTTGTCTGGCTCCATTGCAAAGAGGGCAGCTTTTATTTCTTTATTGGAGACCTCAGCTTCCAAATGCTGATTCTTTCTAGCAGAAATCAAAGATGGAACCTCGTTCAGAGAATTTGAAATAAGCTCCAGCCCCTCTTCTTCACTGTACAACTTTTTGAAATGGAGATAGGCGACGTTTTTTATGCTTTGGATATCTCTGTGCTTGACGTTATCTTCCTTGATTTCAGAAATGGAATTGAAACTTTTCCGGGCTTGGGCTTGTTTGTGGAAGAAGGATGAATTCCTATCACCTTCCTTGAGCCAAAGCCTACGGGATTTAATCCTCCAGTACTCTTCCTCGGCCAGGCTTGCCTTGAGAAGCTTTTGCTGAAGGTCGGCCTCCTTGTCAAGAATATCTTTTGTGATCTCTTCATTTTCAGAATTGAGATGATGTATCTCAAGAGACTCTTGAATATTTTTCCTTTCCACTGCAGGATTAGGAAGGGATTTAACCCAGATTTTCAAAGCAGCTTTTACTCTCCTAAGCTTTTCCTCCCAAACAAAGAAGGAAGAATCGTTGACAGGGAGCTTCCAACTATCTTTTACAAGTTGCATAAAGGAGTGTTCCTTGGCCCAAAGGGGGCTGAATTTAAAAGGGATGGGACCTTGATCCGTATGAGCCAGAAGATTGAGCTTTATAGGTCTGTGGACAGAGAAAATACAAGGAAGGATATGCATTCTTGATTCTAATCCAAGAAGAAGAAAAGATCTTTGAACAAAGAACCGGTCTAACCTTGCAGCGATGTGTCCCGGACCGAGTCTTTTATTGGTCCAAGTGTATTTGCCCGACGATGGTTTAATGTCGATCATGTCCCACTCCTGGAGCAGATCCTCAACCTGTTCTCTCGCTGGATCCCTGACGATACTTCCTCCCTGCTTTTCAGCAAGAGATAAGGTGAGATTTAAATCCTCTGCAATGATGATATTTGCTAACTCCTCCGAATCTGCCAAACTTCTTATGGTATCCCAACAGTTATTTTTCTCTCCTGCGCTGACTGGAACATACACGTTGAAAAGACAGAGGGTCTCGTCTGAGTCGACGTGTTGCAGTTTAGTAAACAGCCAATGGGTGTTCACGATTTCTTTGATCCTTGAATATTTGTTTGGATTCCAGAGTGTGCCCAGGCCTCCTAAGGCACCACGAGCTGAGACAGCTATTCCTTCACTTTTCTTCCACAGTTTTTTAACGACTTGGAGGAAGGCCTTGTCCTCCATTTTAGTCTCCTGGATGCGGAGTATGTCAGGAAATTCAGATCTCATCAAGCTTTTAATGGCTTCTTCTTTTATTTTGCTCCCCATACCCCTACAATTCCAAGAGACAATCTTCATCACTTGCTTTTGGAGAGTGGAGCTCCTTTAGAGCTCTGAGGCTGATTTCTGGTTGACTTCAGAGTTTTAACCAAGAGCTTCTCGAGGGTTGGTTGAATTCCTTGGACTTTGTCTTTGTAAGTTTCCTGCTCTCTTTTTTCTCGAGCAGATTTTCGGCCTCTCGATGGTCTTCTAACCGAAGTTTGCGAGTCCCCTATTTCACCTTCTTCTTCTGAGTCCTCCGAACCTTGGACCTCCTCAGCCTCCTCTGAGGGTGTCTCTTTTGTCCTGTCTGCATTACTTTCAGCTTGCTTTGGTCCCATAGGGGACTCTTTTTGGGGTGATCCTTCTTTCTGCATCTCTATTTCTTGGGTGTTTTCTATTGCTGAGCTTAACTGGGTAAATTTATTTCCTTGTTCTTCCAAGAGAGTTGTTTGGGTTCCAGTGCCTGCCTGAGTCCCTTTACCATTCATGTTACCAGTTCTAGGGGGCTTGTGGGAAGTTTTGGTTCTTTTAACCTGAGTCCAACCATCCTCTTTGCCTTTCTCCACTTCGTTGTTCTTAGGACATCCTCTAGAAAAGTGTCCGTAAACATGACATTTCCGACATTTGAACGGAAGCTGTAGATAGTCCAGCTTTTGTACATGTGTCCAGTTTCCAACTCTGATCTTTATTGCCTCAGTAAAACCAACCTCAAGGTCAACTTCAACGCAAATTCTAGCGCAGTCGTACTGATTTTCACTGTTTGAGCGGTCAATGTACTTGCCCAAGGTGTTTCCAATGTGTTGAAGGGACTCCTCATTCCAACAATGCACTGGCAGATTGGGCAGCCTAACCCACACGGGGACGGCTGTGGGGACGTCCACAGCTGGATCAAAATTGGGCGTCCACTTATTGAGATACAGCCCCTGAGGGCCCATAAAGTAGGGGCCATTGCGGAATATCAGATATTTATCTTCCTTTTCAGTGAATTCAAACAAGAAGAATCCCTTACCTAGAAAGTACGAAGTGACTTTGCCTTTAATCAGCGGCACCCAATTTCTTGTGACCCAGCTCTCCGTGGTTTTGGGGGAGGGCCAAAGCCCAGTGAACTGACCCACCATAGCTCTCTCATCCAAAGAAAGGGTGACCTGAATCGGGCCCTCCGAAGGGAGAGAGATCTCAGGAATGTCATCTAGGCGTTTCACAAACTTCGTAGCCTCGATAGCTTTCTTTTTTGGAAGGGATGCCACCAGGTTGGAGAAGGCATCAGCATCAGATGTAGGATGCATCTCCATTGATGCAGCACCGAAAAATCTTGACAGAACGAGCTCACACAAAAGCGCCGCGCATGGAAGCCACACGGAAACGAAGCACCGCGCCCTGCCAAGAGCACAGGTCGAAAATAAAAGCGTCGCGCCCTGCCAAGAGAAGCACAGGTCGAAAAGAAAGCGCCGCACAAGAGCTTCAGGAGAAACCAGGGCACAAGGAATGCACAAGACCCTTCGAGCAAGGCCGAGGCGAGGCCTCAGACGCAGAGGAGCGATGCAGCCTCTAGGTCGACCGACAAAATCCCGGTCGGCATTTTCTTATGTTAATATGAGTTACTTTCCTCTTTTGATCTATGAGCACTTGTATTGGTTAATGTGTTGATTTTATGGCTAGATTGTCATGGATTCTATTAGAGTGATATGTTGGTCATATGCACAGCTATATGAGGTGCTCTTACTATGGATCTCTTTCAGGATTTGACAAGTTATTGAATGGTTCATGAATGCATGGGATAACAAGGGTTGTTTCAGCTATCTTGAGAGGGAATAGAGCCTTCTTGGTGATTGTCAGATGAAGTTCAAAATTTTATGATCAGATATGAATTCATGACCTATAGCTTCTATGTTGTGAAACCATCTCCAAAAATAGAAGAAAAGAGATATCAACGCCTTAGAAATAAGCCACTTTGAGGGGGAAACCTCCAATACATTACATGAATGAACAATTCTTGGAGGATACAAATTACAAAACCTCCTTTATATATATAGGAGTCTATGGGACCACAATGTAATCTTAGTGGGGCCACAATGTAATCCTAGCTGACCTAACAATAATAATTTAAGGGCACAATAATAACAATATGGGGGTTATAGGGGTACAATAATAATAATAAGGAGGTTACACTAACAACAATAAGGGACTATACTAGTAATATAGGGACCTAACACGCCCCTCTCCTTCAAAAAAGTGTTGTCCTCAACGCTTGAGTAGCTCTGGGTGCTTCTGTATAAAATTCTCATCCTCCCATGTAGAATCTTCAGTGGGTAAGTTCTTTCACTTGATGAGATACTCTGAAATTGATCGATTCCGTAGTTGTCGAGTTCTTTTTTCCATGACTGCTTCAGGTTCCAATATGATTTTCCCTTCCCCATCAAGTTCTGGCAATACTGTTTGAATTGGAATATTTTCACCTATAACCTTCTTTAAGCATGAAACATGGAAAACTGGATGTACTCGCGAAGAAGCAGGAAGCTCCAATTTGTATGCCATAGTACCAATTTTTTGCAACACCTTGTAAGGACCATAGTACTTTGGCGATAATTTATTATCCTTCTTTGCTTGCTTGAGGGACATTTGTTTGTATGGTTGTAGCCGTAAAAATACCCAATCTCCTACATCAAAACTTCTCTCGCTATGATGTTGATTTGCCTGTTGTTTCATTCGATTTTGTGCCAAATTCGGGTTATCCTTTAAGAGTTGGAGAACTTCTTGCTGATGCTCGATGTGATCTTCCACTGCTTGAACCTTCGAATTTTCCCTTAAAGATGATGTGATCGATGGTGGATGATATCCATAAAGTGCCATAAATGGGGTCATTTTTGCTGCAGTATGGAAGGAAGTGTTATACCACCATTCAGCGAGAGGTAACCACTTGATCCATTGTGTTTGTTTATCAGATACAAAACAATGAAAATATCCTTCCAAACATTTACTTAATATCTCAGTTTGACCATCTGATTGAGGATGATAATATGAGCTATGAGCTAATTGAGTACCCAAAAAAGAAAATAACTCCGTCCAAAAATTTCTAGTAAAAATGGGATCTCTATCGCTCACAATAACCCTTGGGTTTCCATGTAGCTTTTGAATTGTGTCCATAAATGTAGTAGCAAATGTACTTGATTTAAATGGATGAGATAATGCAAAAAAGTGTGCATACTTGGTAAGTCTATCAACTATCACCATGATGACACTCTTTCCTTCGGACTTAGGTAAACCTGTGATAAAATCCTTTGAAATCTCCTCCCAACATTGACTTGGAATGGATAAAGGTAGTAGAAGACCCGGGGTCTTAATTGTCTCAACTTTATTCTGCTGGAAAATCAAACATTCCGCCACAAAATTTTAAATATCAGATTTAAGGCCATCCCAAAAAATTATTTCTTCACCTTATGGTAAGTTTTAAAAATCCTGAGTGTCCACCTAAAGGAGAAGTGTGCAATTCCAAAATAATCTTTTGTTTTAGTTGGGAATTATTACAAATATATAAGCGATCTTTGTACCATAAGGAATCATTTTTCCAACTAAATGTATCAGATGTACTAGGATCTTGCTGCAACTTTTGAATGAGTGTCCATTCATCTTTGTCCTTCTTCCATTCATCTCTTGCTTCGGTTATCCAATCTGGTTGGATAATAGAAATGGCACAAAGCAATGCTTCCACCTCTTCATTCTTTCTTGAGAGTGCATCTGCAACAACATTTAGCTTCCCTTTTTGTAGATTATTTCAAAGTCATAACCCAACATCTTTGTGACCCATTTTTGCTGCTCTTCTGAAGATAGTCTTTGTTCCAAAAAGTGTTTAAGACTATTATGATCAGTTTTTACCTTGAAGTGTCTTCCCATTAGGTAAGTTCGCCATTTCTTTAGTGCATGTAGTATTGCTAACATTTCCTTCTCATAAATAGGTTTCTGTAAATACTTTCCTTTGATTGGACGACTATCAAAAGCAATGGGTCTTCCTTCCTGCATTAAAACTGCACCAATTCCATTTCCTGAGGCATCACATTCCACAATAAAGGTTTTTGTGAAGTCTGGCGTAGCTAAGACCGGTGCTAGGCACATTGGCTCTTTAAGATGTTCAAAGGCCTTAGTTGCTTCAGGAGTCCATGAAAATGCATCTTTCTTCAATAATGTTGTTAGAGGTGCTGTTATTCTCCCATAATTCTTAACAAACTTGCGATAATACCCTGTTAACCCGAGAAATCCTCGCAACTGCTTTATGGTTGTGGGGACTTTCCATTCTTTAATGGATTTAATTTTGTTAGGGTCTACCTTAACACCCTCGTGAGATACAATATGACCCATATATTCCACCTCTTGTACTCCAAAGAAACATTTGGATGTTTTTGCATATAATTGTTTCTCCTGCAATAGTTTGAGCACCCTGTCAACATGTTGAACATGATCCTTCTAAGACCTGCTGTAGATTAGTATATCATCAAAAAATACTAGCACAAATTTTCTAAGGAAGGGTTTGAAAATGGAATTCATCAACCCTTGAAATGTAGAAGGTGCATTGGTAAGGCCAAAAGGCATGACCAAAAATTCCTTAATGACCCTCATGAGTTCGAAATGCTGTTTTTGGAATATCTTCAGTCTTCATTCTAATTTGATGATATCCTGAACGAAGATCCAACTTGGTAAAATAAATTGCTCCATCTAATTCATCCAATAATTCATCAATCACAGGAATGGGAAATTTGTCTTTAATGGTGAGCTTATTGAGCTCCCTATAATCCGGACACATTCGCCATGATCCATCCTTCTTGTGTACCAATACTACAGGAGCAGAGAAAGAACTTTGACTAGGTTGAATTATACGCGCCTCTAACATTTCTGCAATCATACGTTCAATTTCGCTCTTTTGGACATAAGGATATCTATAAGGCCTGATGTTTGGAGGAACACTTCCTGGAATCAAATGAATAGCATGATCATGATCACGAATAGGTGGGAGTCCTTTGGGAGTTTCAAAACCTTGGAATGATTGTCCAAGACTTTTTGGAGATGTGCAGAAATAGATGATTTTGATGTTGGAACTTCGGTGTTTATATTATTTACAATTACCTACGTTTTCTTATTTTAGAAGCCATGTATGACATTAGAGCTTATTATCTTTCGACTTCCTTTTTAATACTCTAAAGCCGACTTCCTTTTCTTTTTGAAAAAATTCAAGCAAAGTTCTGAAAAAATAGCTATTGTCCCCCAAATATTGTAACCATTGTACTCCTAGTACAACATAACCTCATAAATGGAAAACATTGGAATATTCAATATATTCCCCATGAATTGAAAACGATATTATATTAATGACCTCTAAGTAATTTATAGTTCCTCCATTTTACAATAATCCACTTGACATTCTAGTCTTTAGGTATAAAACAATTCAATTATGGCTACCTTACAATGAATAAAATATGATACTACAATCAATCAACACTATTACCTTTTTCTTCTTGATATGTCCTTCTATATTGAGAGTTTGAGGAGTGGTAATTCCTGCCAATGCATTACACGATATGGTCAGACTCATTTATTCCTCTTCTAGGGCTGGTTCCCAGTGTAAATCCTCTTCTTGTTCATTTTCTTCTTCCTCTTCACAATCTATGTAAAATAATTTCTTCTCAGCGCACTTATGACCTTTAGTGTATTTGCTATCACAACTGTAGCAAAGTCCTTTTTCTTTTCTTACTTCTAATTTTTGTGGTGTCAACCTTGTAGGTTGTGGAAATCTAGGAGTAGCAACACTTCCCTCTTTATAGAAGTGAGTGGTAGGCTTCTTTGTCGCCATAATTTTACATTCAATTTTTCTTGCCAACCTGAATGCCTTCTCCAACAAATCAGGTTGCAAAACGCGAACTTCAAGTTGGATGTTATCCTTTAAAGTACCTATGAAGAGATCAATCCTGTGTTCCTCTAGAATATCAGTTACCCTTATATTCAATTTTTGGAAGTCCTCAATGTGCTCCCCCACTAAACCCTTTTGTTTGAGATTTATCAATTGGCTAAAGAAGGTGTTGCTCTTTGTATCCTCATAATGTTTTATCATTTCCTCCGTAAAAATTGACCAAGTGACAATTCTTTTATGGCAGCAAAGCCATCGATACCATACAAATGTATTTTGTTATAAATGTAAAGTTGCAATGCGTACCTTTTGTGTGTTTTTCACATTATTGATATCAAAATATTGCGCCATCTGTAGTATCCATGTTACAGGATCCTTTCCATCAAGCTTCCTCATATCCATTTTTTGGAATATGGTGGTTCTTCCCACCAACATTAGGGTTTATGAAATAACAATTAACATTTATTTTGTTCTCATCATGAGTTTCCTCTACTATATTTTCACCATTAGGAAAAATTTATTGTATCAAAATTTTCAAACCTTCCATGTCTGCTTTTAGATCATTCTTCATGTTTTCCATTTTTTCATCGATCTTAGCTTCCATGTCATCCATCTAAGATTCCATGCCAGCTTCCATGCCATCTATCTTAGCTTCCATGCCATTCTTCAAAACATCCATCTGATATTCCACGCATTTCTTCAAACCATCCATCTTCGTTTCCACGCCTTTCTTCAAAACTTCCATGTCATTTTTTGTTGCTCTTTGCGAGAAGGAAATTTGTTGCACTTGCTCTTGTAAATTTGATATGTCATGTTGTCATTCTTTGTCTTCATGAGTCATAGTAGAGCCTTCTAAAGGCTTAATGGGTGTTGAATTCTTTTTAGGGGCCATTTTAGAATCAAATACTGATATCTATTCTACAATATACCCTTGGAATCAATTCAACTTGATTCTTCAAACAAGATTTATGCAATTTGGGAAAAAAAAATACACACATTTTACTTACTTTTGAGGAGCTCTATATTGAAATTGAATTATCTCTATAATTGCAAATCCTAAATATCTGAAATTCGGCCTTGTAGTAGTCCTCTGAAGCTTCTTTCAAATGTCACATGTCTAACCTAATTTGGATTCTTCAAGACAAAGTTATGTCCAATATCCCACAATGACCCAATTATGGACTGGTTCAATAGAGCAAACTTGTACGACTTGCCATATGTCACTTTTTCCTCCTTTGGCTCTGAACTTGATAGACAAGAAACTAAAGTCCATTTACTTGTGGCCACTTTTTACAGCATTCCAATCCGATGCTCAGAGAGAGAGAGTTACGAAGATTTTTCCACAATAACCTCTTTGAGATGAAATTCAGGAGCCTGAAAAATACCTAACTTCCATAGATCATATCTCCAAAAATATTGTGAACCAAGCTCTGAAATGTTGCGACGATGTTCCTCAAAATTTTGGCTTTGCTCTCTAAAAATTTTAGCTTCTGAATATTCGTAGAAGAAACGTTATAGCGCAAATGCCGCAATGACCTGTTTAGGTTAAATTCAGGAGCTTGCAAAAAGCCCTAACTTCCACAGATCATATCTCCGAATATATTGTGAACCAAGCTCTGAAATTTTGCAATGATGTTCCTTAGGATTTTGGTTTCACACTCTAAAACTTTCAGCTTCTGAACCTGCGTAAAAAAAAAGATATAGCGAAAATGCCATGATGACCGGTTTGGAGCAGCGAAAACCCTAGAATCCAAAGCCCTGATACCAAATGTGTTGATACCAGCTCCAAAAATAAAATAAAAGAGATATAAATGTCTTAGAAATAAGCCACTTTGAGGGGGAAACCTCCAATACATTACATGAATGAACAATTCTTGGATGATACAAATTACAAAACATCCTTTCTATATATAGGAGTCCATGGGGCCATAATGTAATCTTAGTGGGGCCACAATGTAATCCTAGCTGACCTAACAATAATAATTTAAGGGCACAATAATAAAAATATGGGGGTTACAAGTGTACAATAATAAGTAGAATTTTTCATGTTGTTATCCCATGATCTCTCTTTGACATGGTCATAAGTGTTCCTTAATGCTTGAAAAGTGTAATTTCCATTTTTTTGTGACTAAGAATTGGAAATTGGTCGGGCTTGTACTTGTGTGACATGGGGCTGATTTAGGTTGCTACTAGTATAAAGTTCAAGTGTACCCACATGTTCCCATACATGGAAAATATGCTACTCAAGGTTGAACTAATAATGTTACGAGAAGTACCTTAATAATGCACTTTATCGCCAACTAATTTGCAGCTGGTAGGAAATGTGATTTCTAATTTTAATTGAATAGAATTTGTGTATTTTCCTTTGTAAAAAGTTGTAGCGTTGAGCCTTCAATGGGAAAGAAAATACAAAAATGAAAATAAAAGGGAGTGTTAGAGCTATCGAAGATGATTTTAACACCTAGAAGAGAATTAAAGTGGTAACGAAAAATTTGTAGGATCACCTTTCATAATGAGTGAGATAAATTATTTGGTAAATACAAGAGTTCGGAATAATGTAAAGGTAAGCATTATTCTTTTGAAAAATTTACGTTAAAGTGTTTCACTGAAATTTAATATATGTTGGGATATTTATTATTAGTCCCTTGGGCATTGACTCTTGTAATCATTTTTCACTTGTGTACCAAAAATCAAAGTCAATGAATGAAATTTAACTCAAAGTTTGTATAAAATATCATTACATCAACTTATAAAATTGATTTTATGTTCAATCATTATTTCAAGTAATAAGCAATTATATTTGGACCAGTAAGCAATTTGAAGGTCTTATTTGGCCTCGTATCCAAGCAGCTGCAACGACAACACGATAAAATTTTTTTAGGAGGGTCTATATACCTATGTACTATTTTTCATTCTCAGAATCTTGCTGCATCAGTTGCATCTATCTAAATAACCGAGTTAATCAAAAATAATATACCTGGGTTGATCGATGGATCGAGGGGGCCTAGTGAGTGGATTGATTGAAAGAGAAAGTACATACAATTCAAACCCCTTAGTGCGATTCTCTGGGGTTCTCGTGAAAATTGCGGGAAAAAATTCTACGATTTGATGGGTTGTAATGTGTTTGTTGCAGGGAATTAAAAAAACCATTTTTGAGAATTGGCATACTACCATCATTAACACCATCTCTGTCATTTCACAGATATGCTTCTTTTCCTGTAGCTATCTCACTATCTGTGAAATTGTCTGCAATGGATGGATCCTCATTAATCTGCTTCATAAGATTAAGAAAGAAAGGCTAGAGACTCATTGATCTTGATTAATTCACATCATAAGTTTAAGAAAGTAAGGTTAGGGAATGAGTGTTGTAATGTAGTTTTTTTTATCTTCATTAATTCACATCATAGTGACCAAGTTTAATTCGAATTTGATATAATAAAAACTGGGATGGAAAATTTTCAATTCAGAAAAAATATGAGTATATATCTTTAACATTTAAATATATATATATTTTTTAGTAACAACAATATTTGTCATTTTTTTCCATTCATTTAGAAATTTAAATATTTTTTAATAATTTTTATCAATATAGACAATTTTTAAAATACAGTTTACTTACCAAAACTACAACCACACTTCTCTTATTTTCAAAATATCTTTTCTTTTCAAAATTCAAAACTTCTTTCTTACTTTCAAATCTTATTTAATTTTTTTTATAATTAATATTTATTTAAAAATTATATATTCAAAAATCCAAACTGCTCCTTAATTTCAAATTTGATCTAAATTTAAGATTTTGTTAAAATTAATTTTTTCCTATTTTTCTCAAAATTTTAAAACCTTTGAGACAACACTAAAATTGAAAATCTGGAAATTTTCTGCACTCAAATAATTTCTATTTCCTAAATCAAGCATCCTTTATATTTTCTACATGCGATCCCATAGCCATCTATTTTACTGTTCTCTTTTTAACACAAAAAAAACTGTGGTTATATATTATGTACTAGAAACAACTGTATCCACCCAAACATAAACTTTATCAAAAATTTACAAAAACTTTCTGAGTATCCCGTAGGGAGATCAAATCTGATCCTGTCACAAGGACCTGGACAAAAAACAAGAACATGTCCATCTATAACAATGTACGATTTCTTAAGCAGTCACATCATCAAAAATATTACATCTTAAACAGAGAGCTGTCTACATAAACAAAAGATCAAAATTATCAACCAAAACTCAAAAAAAAATGAACTCCTACTCACAAGAAGTTCACAGTACCATTTTCTCCACAACTATCCGACCTATGTAGCTGATAATGCATTTCACCGACACTACCTTCGAGTCCTTTCTTTGATAAACGATCAGCTACATTGTTCTTCTCCCTATAGACATGATGGAAAGAGATGACAGAAAAGGAACTCTTTAAGATTTTTATTCTCTCCAGCGAGTGAGCAAGCGATCCCATGTTGATAGAAGCTTTCTGATTCATGTGATCAATCAATACTTTTGAATACCCGATAATCCAGATCTTGCCCATGTACAATTGACTGGAAAACCAAAGAAGCCCCCATAGAGCCAGAACTTCAGCCTTCGTATTCGTTCCTATCCCACCATTCCAGAAAATTTTGTAATGGCACTCAGGTGAAATCAATAACCAAGCCCCACAGCCACAGACAGAGTGCTGTGAGGCCCCATCAAAATACCCTACAGGATAAAGAACCTCATGGGGGAAGAAACGATTCGACAGATCACCAGGAGGCTTTTTTTCAATCTTCAAGTGTTCCCATGAGCTAATAATCTGAAAAGCAGTATTAATGGGATTACAAGGAGTGCCCTAAATTTTTTTCCTATTTTGAGTACACCAGATATGCCAATGAAATAGAATAGGAATAGTCCTAACATGATCCCCTCTATTAAGCCACCATCTATGTTGTGTAACCAGCTCCAAAAATAGAAGAAAAGAGATATAAACGCCTTAGAAATGAGCCACTTCGAGGGGGCAACCTCCAATACATTACATAAATGAACAATTCTTGGATGATACAATTTACAAAACCTCCTTTCTATATATAGGAGTCCATGGGGCCATAAAGTAATCCTAGTGGGCCACAATGTAATCCTAGCCGACCTAACAATAATAATTTAAGGGCACAATAATAACAAAATGGGGGTTACAAGGGTACAATAATAATAATAAGGGGGTTACACTAACAATAATAAGGGACTATACTGGTGATATAGGGACCTAACATGCCCCTCTCCTTCAAAAAAGTGTTGTCCTCAACGCTTGAGTAGCTCTGGGTGCTTCTGTATAAAATTCTCATCCTCCCATGTAGAATATTCGGTGGGTAAGTTCTTCCACTTGATGAGATACTCTGAAATTGATCGATTCCGTAGCTGTCGAGTTCTTGTTTCCATGACTGCTTCAGGTTCCAATATGATTTTTCCTTCCTCATCAAGTTCTGGCAATATTGTTTGAACCGGAAGATTTTCACCTATAACCTTCTTTAATCATGAAACATGGAAAACTGGATGTACTCGCGAAGAAGCAGGAAGCTCCAATTTGTATGCCATAGTACCAATCTTTTGCAACACCTTGTAAGGACCATAGTACTTTGGCGTTAATTTATTATCCTTCTTTGCTTGCTTGAGGGACATTTGTTTGTATGGTTGTAGCCGTAAAAATACCCAATCTCCTACATCAAAACTTCTCTCGCTACGATGTTGATCTGACTGTTGTTTCATTCGATTTTGTGCCAAATTCAGGTTATCCTTTAAGAGTTGGAGAACTTCTTGCTGATGCTCGATGTGATCTTCCACTGCTTGAACCTTCGAATTTTTCCTTAAAGATGATGTGATGGATGGTGGATGATATCCATAAAGTGCCATAAATGGGGTCATTTTTGTTGCAGTATGGAAGGAAGTGTTATACCACCATTCAGCAAGAGGTAACCACTTGACCCATTGTGTTTGTTTATCGGATACAAAACAATGAAGATATCCTTCCAAACATTTATTTATGATCTCAGTTTGACCATCAGATTGAGGATGATAAGATGAGCTATGAGCTAATTGAGTACCCAAACAAGAAAATAACTCCGTCCAAAAATTTCCAGTAAAAATGGGATCTCTATAGCTCACAATAACCCTTGGGCTTCCATGTAGCTTTTGAATTCTGTCCATAAATGTAGTAGCAACTGTACTTGCTTTAAATGGATGAGATAATGCACAAAAGTGTACATACTTGGTAAGTCTATCAACTACCACCATGATGACATTCTTTCCTTCAGACTTAGGTAAACCTGTGATAAAATCCATTGAAATCTCCTCCCAACGCTGACTTGGAATGGATAAAGGTTGTAGAAGTCCCGGGGTCTTAATTGTCTCCACTTTATTCTGCTGGCAAACCAAACATTCCGCCACAAACTTTTAAATATCAGATTTAAGGCCATCCCAAAAAAATTCTTTCTTCACCCTGTGGTAAGTTTTTAAAAATCCTGAGTGTCCTCCTAAAGGAGAAGTGTGCAATTCAGAAGAATCTTTTGTTTTAGTTGGGAATTCTTACAAAGATATAAGCGATCTTTGTACCATAAGGAATCATTTTTCCAACTAAATGTATCAGATGTACTAGGATCTTGCTGCAACTTTTGAATGAGTGTCCATACATCTTTGTCCTTCTTCCATTCATCTCTTGCTTAGGTTATCCAATCTGGTTGGATAATAGAAATGGCACAAAGCAATGCTTCCACCTCTTCATTCTTTCTTGAGAGTGCATCTGCAACAACATTAAGCTTTCCTTTTTGTAGATTATTTCAAAGTCATAACCCAACATCTTTGTGACCCATTTTTGCTGCTCTTCTGAAGATAGTCTTTGTTCCAAAAAGTGTTTAAGACTATCATGATCAGTTTTTACCTTGAAGTGTCTTCCCATTAGGTAAGTTAGCCATTTCTTTAGTGCATACAGTATTGCTAACATTTCCTTCTCATAAATAGGTTTCTGTAAATACCTGCTGTGAACTGACTTTCAAAGCAATGATCTTCTCTTTGCATTAAAGCACAAAATTCATTTCACGAAGGCATCACATTCCACAATAAAGGTTTTTGTGAAATGCCGTATTAAGAGTGATTGCTAGCATTTCCTCTCCAGGCGTTAAGGCCTTAGTTGCTTCAAGAGTTCATGAAAATGCATCTTTCTTCAATAATGTTGTTAGAGGTGCTGCTATTCTCCCATAATTCTTAACAAACTTGCGATAATACCCTGTTAACCCGAGAAATCCTCGCAACTGCTTTATGGTTGTGGGGACTTTCCATTTCTTAATGGCTTTAATTTTGTTAGGGTCTACTTTAACACCCTCGTGAGATACAATATGACCCAGATATTCCACCTCTTGTACTCCAAAGAAAAAATTGGATTTTTTTGCATATAATTGTTTCTCTGCCCAATAAGTTTGTTTATGTAATTCTTTGATCTTCAAGACTTCTTTGTAGGTCAGTATAATAAAAAATACTAACACAAGCACTAAGGAAAGGGATTTGAAAATCTCCATCTTATTTACCCGCCAAACTCTTAGAAAATGCATTTATTAGATAAAAAAGGCACCAAATAGAAATTCTATTGACCCCTCATGAGTTAAATGTTTCTGTTTTGGAATGTCTTGATCTTCATTCAATTGATGATATCACGAGGCAGTCAACTTGAGTAAATCAGAATTACTCCATAATTCATCAATAGATTTAAAAAATAATCCAGAGATGGGGGAAAATTTGTCTTTGTGTTGAGCTTATTGACTCCCTATAATCTGAGACAGCTATTATGATCTAAAATATTCTTATGTACCAAAAGCTCAGGCGAGAGAATGAACTTTGACTAGGTTGGATTATACCCGCCCCTAACATTTCTGCAATCATACGTTCAATTTAACTCTTTTGGAAGTAAGGATATCTATAAGGCCTGATGTTTGGAGGAACACTTCCTGGAATCAAATGAATAGCATGATCATGATCACGAATAGGTGGGAGTCCTTTGGGAGTTTCAAACACCTTGGAATGATTGTCCAAGACTTGTTGGAGATCTGCAGAAATAGATGATTTTGATGTTGGAACTTCTAGTGGCATAATTGTGCAATTACGCCTCGATGTTCTTTCTTTAGAAGCTTTGTCATGACATTAGAGCTTATTATCCTTCCTGGCTTCCCCGCAATACCCCGTAATTCGACTTCCTTTCCTTCTGAAAAAAATTTCAAGAAAAGTTCTAGAAAATTAAAAGCTACCGTCCCCAAAGATTGTAACCATTGTACTCCTAGTACAACATCAGCACCTCCCATAGGAATGGAAAGCATTGGACTAGTCAATACATATTACCCCATGGTTAGCTTGATATTATGGCATTTCCCAGAGCAATTTATAGTTCCTCCATTTGCAACCATCACTTGACATTCTGGTGCTGGGTATAGGAAACAATTTAATTCCTTGGCTACCTTACAATGAATAAAGTTATGGGTGCTACCTGAATCAATCAACACTATTACCTTTCTCTTCTTGATTTGTCCTTTTATCTTGAGAGTTTGAGGAGTGGTAATTCCTGCCAGTGCATTACACGATATGGTTGGATTCATTTCTTCCTCTTCTGGGGCTGGTTCCTGGTGTATATCCTCTTCTTGTTCATTTTCTTCTTTCTCTTCACAATCTATGTAAATAATTTCTTCTCAGCACACTTATGACCTTTAGTGTATTTGCTATCACAACTGTAGCAAAGCCCTTTTGCTCTTTTTTCTTCCAATTGTTGTGGTGTCAACCTTGTAGGTTGTGGAAATCTAGGCGTAGCAACATTTCCTTCTTTATAGAATTGAGTGGTAGGCTTCCTTGTCGCCATAATTTTACATTCAACTTTTCTTGCCAACTTGAATGCCTTCTCCAATGAATCAGGTTCCAAAACGCGAACTTCATGTTGGATGTTATCCTTTAAAGTGCATATGAAGAGATCAATCCTGTGTTCCTCTGGAATATTAGTTACCCTTATATTCAATTTTTGGAAGTCCTCAATGTGCTGCCCCACTAAACCCTTTTGTTTGAGATTTATCAATTGGCTAAAGAAGGTGTTGCTCTTTGTATCCTCATAATGTGCTATCATTTCCTCGTAAAAATTGACCAAGTGACAATTTTTTTACGGGAGCAAAGCCATCGATACCATACAAATGTATTTTGTTCTAAATGTAAAGTTGCAATGCATACCTTTTGTGTGTTTTGCACATTATGAAGATCAAAATATTGCTCCATCTATAGTATCCATGTTACAGGATCCTTTCCATCAAACTTCCTCATATCCATTTTTGGAATATGGTGGTTCTTCCCGCCAACATTAGAGTTTATGAAATCACGATTAACATTTATTTTTTTCTCATCATGAGGTTCTTCTACTATATTTCCACCATTAGGAATCATTTCTTGTTTTAAGATTGTCATCAAGCCTTCCATGTATGCTTTTAGATCATTCTTCATGTTTTCCATGTTGTCTTTCATGTCATCCATCTTAGCTTCCATGACCACTTCCATGCCATCCATCTTAGCTTCCAAACCATTCATCTTAGCTTCCACGCCTTTCTTCAAACCATCCATCTTAGTTTCCACGCCTTTCTTCAAAACTTCCATTTCATTTTTTGTTGTTCTTTGCGAGAGCGAAATTTGTTGTTGCACTTGCTCTTGTAATTTTGATATGTCATGTTTCCATTCTTCGTCTTCATGAGTCACAGTAGAGCCTTCTAAAGGCTTAATGGGAGTTGAATTATTTTTAGGGGCCATTTTAGAATCCAATACTGATATCTATTCTACAATATTCTCTTGGAATCAATTCAACTTGATTCTTCAAACAAGACTTATGCAATTCGGAAAAAAAATACACACCTTTTACTTGCTTTTTAGGAGCTCTGTATTGAAATTGAATTATCTCTGTAATTGAGAATCTTCAATATCTGAAATTCACTTTTGTAGTAGCCTTCTGAACTGTCTTTCAATTGCCACAGGTATGATCTGATTTGGATTCTTCAAGACAAAGTTATTTCCAATCTCCCACAATGACCCAATTTTGGACTGGTTCAGTAGAGCGAACTTGTACAACTTTCCACGTGTCACTGTTTCGTCCTTCGTCTCTGAAATTTATAGCCAAGAAATTGCAGTCCGTGTACTTGCAACCAATTTTTACGGCACTCCAATCCGATGCCCAGAGAGAGAGTTATTGAACTTTTCCCACGATCACCTCTTTGAGATGAAATTCAGGAGCCTGAAAAAGCACTACCTTCCACAGATCATATCTCAAAAAATATTGCGAACCAAGCTCTGAAATTTTTTGAAGAATTTCCTCAGGATTTCAGCTTCGTACCATATGAATTTTAGATTCTGAACCTTCGTAGAAATTTTTTTATAGCGCAAATTCCACGATGACCTGTTTAGGAGCCTGAAAAAAGACCTAACTTCCACATATCATATCTCCGAAAATATTGTGAACCAAGCTCTGAAATTTTTAGAAAAACTTCCTCAAGATTTCAGCTTCACACCCTAAAAATTTCAGCTTCTGAAGCTTCGTATAAAACAAGTTATAGCGAAAATTCCACAATGACCTGTTTGGAGCAGCGAAACCCTAGAATCCAAAGCTCTGATACCAAATGTTGTGTAACCAGCTCCAAAAATAGAAGAAAAGAGATATAAACGCCTTAGAAATGAGCCACTTCGAGGGGGAAACCTCCAATACATTACATAAATGAACAATTCTTGGATGATACAATTTACAAAACCTCTTTTCTATATATAGGAGTCCATGGGGCCATAATGTAATCCTAGTGGGCCACAATGTAATCCTAGCCGACCTAACAATACTAATTTAAGGGCACAATAATAACAAAATGGGGGTTACAAGGGTTCAATAATAACAATAATGGGGTTACACTAACAATAATAAGGGACTATACTAGTGATATAGGGACCTAACAATCTCGTACAATAATCCGTTGATTGATAAGCCAGAATACTAATCTTAAGTTTTGCACAAACAAATGCCAGTGTTTCAAGAGAAAAGGGGCATAAATAAAACATATGGAGGTTGTCCTCCTCCTCTTTCCCACATAGCAAACATAAACTAGGTCCCTGCCACCCTCTTTTCTATAAATTTCTCCAAGTTATATTTTTGTCCTTCCATACAAGCCATAAAAATATAATCATTTTTATTTGAACTTTGGATTTCCATAAAACTTTAAACCAACAATCAGAATCCCACGCCACCTTCTTTTTTATCAAAATCAAATATATTTCCTTGGCTTTTAGACCCTCCTTTGCTTCCTTACCCTCCCATAAAAGTCGATAACCCTCTGCCATCCTGCACAAACCCATCGAATTAAGCCTGGTCGTATACTGTAGCCACTTACCTTCCTAGTTTATGTCCAACCCCAAATCAACAAAGCTTTTCCATCTCGGGACCTCCCCGACCCATACATCAATAATCTGCTGAATGAAGAAAATCCCTCTTTGATTTAACATATGTACTAAGTCCTCAATTTGAGGCTGAATATCGTCCATCCCCAGCAACTTCCGCTACCAATAAGAATTTTTGACCCATTCCCGAAAACCCATTTCATATGTTCCATAATAACAGGCCACATATTACCAAAACCTTTCCAAATATTCTATCTGCACCTACATACGATCCAACCCGATATGGCCATATCCTCCACAGAAACTCCGCCCAAGTACTTTTTTTTATTATATCATGCCATTTACCTTTACCATGCAGACACTACCATAAAGACTTTATGATGATGGAGTTCCCAAATGTCTCCATATCTAAAATGCCCCAGCCCCTTCTATCTTTAGGGAGAGTCAAGACTTCCCATTTAGCAAGATGGATGGATATTTTATCTCTCCCCCCTCCCCAAATAAAATTTTCCATAATTTTCCTGATTTCCCTCAATGTTTTCTTTGGAAGAATGTAAAGACAAGCCCAATAGAAAATGATTTTTTGAAGGATAGCCTTCGTCAAAATCAGTCTACCACCTCTTGATAACCACTTTGATAACCAAGTATTAAGCTTATTCCAATATTTAATTATCAACCAGCTCCAATCTTCCACAATATAATTTGAAGCTTTCATTCTGAACCTAATTATGTCAACCCAACTTTCAGAGGAGCCCTATTAGAATTAAATATAATAGCTAAGTCCCAAAACTTCACATCGTCCCCCTCTGTACAGTAAATGCACGACTTCTCTACACTGGCCAACATCCCTGTAGCGTCGCTAAATTTTTTTAAAATGTCATACATAACCATCCAACATTTCCTAATCAACATCCTGAAGATGAGAATGTCATCAACGAACAAACTGTGAGTTGAGTTCAACTGAGGACTGATTTCAATGCCGTTAAACCTTCCATTCTCAGCTGCCCTGTTGATTTTTATACTTAAAGCATCCATAACTAATATGAATAATAGAGGTGACAAGGCACACCCTTGCCTCAAACCTCTGCTTGGATAAAAAAACTAGAGGTAGATCCATTAATAATCACAGCCATAGAATTTTTGGTAATGCAAGCCATGATCCAAGCGACCACCTCCCGAGAAAAATCAATTTTAAACAGAACAAGACGCAGAAATACCCAATCAACACGATCATATGATTTCTTAAGATCAATCTTCATCACTGCCGCTTCCATCTTCTTTGAATGAATAGTATGAATTGTTTCTTGAGTAGTTGCTATGGCATCATGAATATTGTGATTTTTTAGGAAACCATATTGCTCCGGAGTAATGAAATTTGACAAAACTCCCTTCATTCTCTCAGAAATTACTTTGGAGACAATTTTATAGATGGTGTTACATAATGAAATGGGTCTAAAATCATCAAAATTAATCTTTCCTCTCTTTTTAGGGATTAGAACTAAGAAAGTTGAATTTATAGCTCCTTTGATCTTACCAGTGATTCTCACTTCCTCTACCATATTAGTCGGGTCCTCAATAAAATGAAGAAAAAAGTCTGGGCACCAACCATCTGGCCTCGGACTTTTATCAATAGAAAAGGATTTTAAAACTCTCTTAATCTCCTCAGCAGACACCTTCCCGAAAAACCTTTGATTGTCATCATCATTAAACATAACAGGAAACTCTCGAATCATTTCCAGGTGCTCCTCCAAGACAGGAACCTTCCTTTGTTGATAAAGAGACCCGAAATAATCGACCGCAACCACTTTAATATCCTCTGTGGAACATAATTTCCTGCCACCATATTCAATGTCCCATATCGCATTTTATTTTCTTCTGCTAGAAGCATACTTGTGAAAATACTTCGTGTTTCTGTCACCTTCATTCAACGAGGTGGCCCTGCGTTTTTAACCACCAATATGACTCCTCATTCTTCAGAAAATTTTGGAGCATCACTTGAATGCATTTAAGCTTTTCCCATAAATCATCACTCTGATTACCATCGGCCACCTCCTTATGAATCCTGCCCCTTTCTAAAAGAATAAACCAAATCCTATCCTTTTCCTTCCTCAATTTGTCCCTTTCCCACCTTCGAACCACAATCTTCATACCCCTCAGAATAGTGGAAAAATGTAACATCGCCGAAGAGCCCACATCCCTTTTATGGTGTTGTAAAAATTCCTTTATCATAACATTAAACTCTGCGTCATCCAGCCATATTTTATTGAATTTAAAAGGATATCCCGAAGGTTTCATCTCAAAATCCCACATCAGTGAGATCGGTCTATGGTCTGATAAAGTGACATCCTCTGCATAAGCCCTAATGCCCTTCATGCACAATCTTAAACCAACGCTTATCACGAAGTGATCAATTCGCTTCCCAATAAACTGATTCCCATGCCTACCATTCATCCAAGTGGGACAGTTTCGTGAAATTTCTATCATCCAAATACCCTTAGGCCAATTAGGAAAATTAACCGTGAAATGTCTATCATCCAAATACCTTGAACCGAATCGAATTTTCATCGAATTATCCAATGTACGAATTGAATTCCAAAATTTCCGTATTTTTTTCACCAATACATGCGAATTTGGTAGCTATGATTCACATCATAAGTTTTAAAAAGTAAGGTTAGAGAATGAGTGTTGTAATGTAGTTTGTTTGTTGATTGTTGGACTATGTCTTAGGGTAACATAGATTTAGAGAGACCATAGATTTGTTCTTAGTTTAACACGAGTTTTTCTCTTATTTCAGGTGTAACTCACTTACAGGAATTTTACAACTTTTCTAATGGTTCTAACATTGGTTTATAATGGACTTTATGTATTAATGTCAAAGTATTATAATTAATATTAATTAGTTTTTATTTATTGATAATATGTGAGTTTATGACTATATTGGTTAAATATGTTTTAGATTTTTGTATTTTTACACATTAAAGTGAAACCTTGTTAAAATTTTGATTTTGTAATAAAATTTAATAAATATGGGTGATGTTAAGAACAATGATTAAAAATAGATCCTGAAATAAATTATAACAAAAAGAAGCCAAAACGAAAACTATAAATTTATTGAATCAAGCTTTGAAGAATACTACCAACATATGCAAACTCCAAGGCTACAATATGATATGTTCATGTTCACTACCACGAAATAGAAAAGTCATGAAGAAGGATTAGAAGAAATTTTTCAAAAGTTAGACACCTTTCCTAGTTGGCAAGTACAAAAAAAAAATTTGCGTTAAGAAATGAGAGAGATATACTCTTACAGAAATTGCCTAGGGCTACCTCTCAATACCTTGCAATTTCTAGTAGCTCTCTTTTCAAGGAAAATCTAGTTGTTCACAATCCTACTGATCTCTATTCGGGCCCTTACAAAAATTATGATATAAAACACTTTAGAAGAGACAAAGAAGCTCTTTTACTAGTCCAGATTGAAGAACAAAATAAAATAACTAAAGTGACTATAGAAAAGGTCAAAGAGTTTAAAATCCTATTAGAAGCCATTAAGTTAGAAGAAACCGTCTCCTCATATGAAGAAATGTCTAGGGCCTATGATGGAATCGAGACAAATCCAACCTATAAAAAAAATATACAAAAGAAAGAACAAAGGAATTAAACTCAAAGAAGAAAGACCTAAAACTGATGAAGTTAGTATAATGGGCCTAGAGAAAGCACATCCTACATTATTCTTCGTAGGAGTTAACTCCTTCATAAAAGTTTGGATTCATTTGAAACAAAATGATATAACAAAGTGGAATTATCCAGACATTCTATTTTCTCCATCTTGCAAATATCATGGAAATCAATGGATGGGATTGCGTGCATGGACTTTATTTAGCATTGCTCATGATTCATATAAATGCAAGGAAGATTTCTATAAGTTAGAATCAAATATAAAATATCAAGCCAAATACCATAAACACATTATTCCTATAACAACAATTTAATTCCAATTATCATGTGGATAGATGACTGCTTCATTTTCAGATGGAATTGGTAGCTCCAAATTCGCTCTTCATTCTTGTAACACAACGATTATGAATTATAATGCCTCCATGAGAAAGCATCATCGAAGCCTCCTTCAAGGTTGAACATAGACTAACAATTCCATTCCATTTTGTTGAATCTAGGTGGATGGGCATATGACATGGCCACCTCATCTGTTGACCCATTTGGCCACCTCATTTGTTGAGCCATCCAAGGAAAGGACTTGCTGCGTTGCAACTTCCCTTGTTTAATTTAAAAATATATAAAATTGGATAGCTTATATTTTAAGATATTATAGTGATTTATCATTTTTAGGTGATTAGTGATGGTGTGGTATAAACCATTACAAAATAATTCAATGAAAGAACCATTTCAACAAATCACTTTTAAAATAATGATATGTAAAGGTTCAAGTCACGATGCATTAGTGTTGTAAGATATGTATCAAGCATTTGGGAAGTTGAAGGTGTTTAAAAAATTGAGCTCATTCAGATACTCATAGTGAATGCTGTCAGTCAACTTCATTCATTGACGAACAAGTTTTAAAAATAATGACTTGATGACCATAAGGAAAGTCATGGCATATTATAACACATGTAGCAAGCTCTCAGCCAACTTCATTGAAGAACCAGTTTTAAAAAAAATGACTTCACGAAAATAAGGAAAGTCATGGCATATTATAAGCCATGTAACCAACTGATTTTGTAGAACTAATGCTTGAGACATTGAAGTTCAAGACTAAAGCAACTAATTGTTACATATGCTCATACGCTCATAGCCAACATGGCAATATGTTAACAACACATTGCAACACGTGCATATGCTCATACGCTCATACCCTACTATTGATCTGCAGGTTGAAGCTTTTGCCCAAAGTATTAAAGAGCATTTGTTTTTCCTTCTATCAGAAAAACCTAATCATAATCATGGACAATGTAATACTTTGATTTTCTATGATTACTAAATGCATTATTAAGGTTCATTTTTCTTGGTGGAAACCTTTGAAGATAAAGGTCAATGAACAAATTGGAAAAAATATCCTTTCAATAAAAACTATTGTTCTTATGTTATATGGACTCTCATTCCAAGAATCCCATTGAACAACGGAGTAGTAAACTCTAGTTCTCATGTTACAAGGAACTAGTAAAAATGTTTAAGGAGATGCTCTACATAATGAATAATGCTATGGGAATTGGTAATCATATATGTGTGCCTATGAAACCACACCACACCATACGTAATGAAGTTGTATTAATAAAATTTTGTTTTGTAAAAATGAAACAATTAGTTTATATTGTTTATTTAAGTTAGCAATTAGCATAGCCACATTGTTAGCAACCACATTTAGTTATTATTTAACATTATTAATTTGAAAAATTACATATTAACATCATTATTATTATTTAGTATTTTTAAATAACCAAAAAATAAATAATAATAATTTATAATTAAAAAATAATATAAATCTAAACAATTAATAAATCTAAGAGATCAATATTAAAAACCCAAGGATAATAAACTGAGGGAATTTGTATTATAAACCCAAGAGATTTAAATTAAACCTTATGGTTAATATTATAAACCTTATGAAGGATATTAAACTCTAGGAATATGAACCCTTAGATTAATGAACCCAAGGGATTGATATCATAAAAGCAAGAGACTAATAAACCCAAGGGATTATAGACTCATGCAAATACTATTAAACACAAGGAATTAATACTATAAACCCAAGGGATATAAACCTTAAGGTAATTATTATAAACCCTAGAGTAAACATGAAAGCCTAAGATTAATATTATAAACCCAAGGATTAACGTTATAAAACTAAGAGAGTAATAAACCCAAGGGTTTAATATTGAAAACCCAAGGAATTTGAAACCCTACAGAATAATACATTAAACCCTAGGATTAGTATTAAATCCTAGGAACAAAAAATGTAATATTAATAAACAGAAGGGATTAATAATATAAACCTAAGGGATTATAAACTAAATGGATTAATATTAAACCATAATATTAATATTATAAATCATAGTCTTAATATTAAACCCTAGAAATACAAACATTGTGATTAAAATTAGAAACCCTAGGATCAATATTATAAACCCAAGGGATCAATAAACCCATTGGATTAAAATTGAAAACCAGACGGATTGATTTTCAAATTGATAGAATCTTTGTCACAAAGCACCATTTGATAATGGTTGACCATGATTGATTTTCATATTACGACAATGTTTGTCACAATGCAACATTGGACCACAGTTGACCATGGATGGACATGGTTTTCATAATGTGACGTTGCATTAACATACAATCATTGTCACAATGTGAACGTGATTATTGACCACAGTTGACCATGATTAACCATGCTTGATTTGCATAGTGAGACAATATTTCTCATTATTGACCATGGTTGACCATGATTGATCATTATTGGCCATGGTTGACCATGATTGACCATGATTGGACATGGTTCACCATGGAGGATATCCATGTTGACAATCTTTGTCACAATGTGACTTTTGACCATGGTTGATCATGGATGACCATGGTTGTGAAAATGCAACATTGCACCCTCAAAAAATCATTTTCACAATGTGACCATCGTTATTAACGACCATTGACCATGATTTAACATGGTTGACCATGATTGATTTTAATATTGAGACAATATTTGTGATAATGGGACGTTGGACGATGGTTGACCATGGTTGAAAATGATATATATTATAAGCCCTAAAATAAACATGGTTGACCATCATTGACCATGGTTGATTTTTGTATTGAGATAATCCTTCTCACAATGTGATGTTGGACCAGGGTTAACCATGATTGGTTTTCATATTGAGACAATATTTATCGCAATGTGATGTTCCACAATGGTTGATTTTCACATTGAGACATTCTTTGTTACAATGCAATGTTTGACCATGGTTGACCATGATTGATATTATGAACCCAAGGGATTAAAACTAAAAACCCAAGGGAATTTAATATTAAATCCAAGGGAATAATATAAACCCAACGTATACAAACCAAAAGATAAATATTATAAACCCTAAAATTACCATGGTTGACCACGAATTACCATGGTTGATATTACGAACCCAGGGGAGTAATAAACCCAAGGGATTACAAACCCAAGGGAATAATATTAAACCCAATGGAATAATATAAACCCAAGGTATACAAACCATAATATAAATATTATAAACCCAAAAATAAACATGATTGACCATGCCTTACCATGGTTTATTTTATGAAACGTGTTCGAAAATGATTTAATTTACAAAACATGGTTGGCCAAAATTGATATTATAAAACCATGGAAATAACAAATCCTATGGATTAATACTAAAAAACCAACGAATTATAAACGTAAGGGATTAATATTGAACCCTAGGAATATAAACCCTTACATTAATAAACATAAGCAATTGATATTATAAATCAAAGGGAATAACAAACCCAAGGAATAAATGTTGAGAATTAACAAGAAGATCCTAGTGAAAATTAAGCACCTTCACTAGGATGAAGCCTCGGGCTATTTTTAGGTGGATGTCTATTTATAGATGCATGAGCAAATTATATTTGTAGATGCATGTCTATTTATAGATGTATGTGAAAATTCTAGTTATAGATTGCATGTCTATTTATAGATGCATGTCGACTATTATTATCCCTTAATATTAGTTGGACAATAAACAATAATCTATTCTCAATGAGCACTTGGAAATAGTTAACTGAAGTGGAAAATCAGTTATCTAAAGGAATTTCGAGTTAAGAGGTTGGTTGGAGGGACATGCAAGTGGAATTAGACGTAACTAAGCAATTCGAAGTTGTAACAGAGTTGGAAGTGCAATTATGCAAGTTGTAAAGTAGTTTAACTCAGTTAAGTGAGTTAAACTTAGTTGTGCTAGTTGTAACTGAAGACACACTAGTGAGAGATCAAGTGAATTAATTATTAATTAATTCACAATCAGTGGTCTTCATTACAATTGAATATTTACTATTATTAACTGCATGCATGTCAGATCCAATGGAGACCTAGTTGAGGTCTAGGTGAAAGGGAAGTAAACTATCAATTGTGACATTATCCGGTTGCACACATGAAACCAAACACACATTGGATGTGCCCATGAGGATTATGCAGTCAAGGCAAGCAGGATTGCATTCATTCAGGGATTGTTATCAGCTGAGATTGCGCAATGGAGACAGGATTTCTCGAGACAGTAAATTGGCTAAGGAACTTGCCAATTTTTGTATGACAGTGTGAGATAGTTAGCTCATGTACTGAGAGCTCTTGGATTAGATCTTTGTATGTAATTGTTTCATGATCCATGATATAATACGTAATAGAAGATAATAGGGTTTTTAGCTATAAGCTTTCACCGGGTAAATTATCTGTGTTATGTGTGATTGATCTTTCTTCATGATATTGTGATTGGTGATTGTGTTTTAAATTTACGCAAAGGTAAGTAGAAGTGATTTTGTATTTAACAATAAAATATTGTTAGATCAGGAGAATTCATGATATACATGCATTTTTTATTAAATTTCTACATGGTATTAGAGCATAGGATATTGTAGTAGTGAAATGGGGAGTGTGGGAATAACTGTTGTTGATGATGATTTGGTGAGCTTAGCTCTCTTGGGACTCCCTAAGATTTGGCACAGTTATGAAGATTTTTTCAACGGACGGGAAAAATTTCCGGATTGGGAACGAATATGGTTGGATCTTGTGCAGGAGGATTTTAGGTAGAACAACAGAGATGGCTCTTCATTAAAGCATGATGATAAAGAGGATTGTTCTTTGGCTGCCAAGGTGAAGAAGGGGAAGAAATTCCATTCTAAATCTGAGTCTAAAGGAAAGAAGTTGGATATTTCCAAGGTGAAGTGTTCTCACTATCACAAACATGGGCATCTTGCTACTAACTGTCCACAAAATAAGAAGAACAAGAAGGTTGTTGGAGTTGCAGCTGGTGAGGCCCTTGCCTCACAATTTGAGCTTGAATTCTCTTTGATACCATGCATGCTATCAAGTGCATTGCGATCGGTGTGGTATTTGGATAGTGGCACTTCCTTTCACATGATAGGAGATAAGGAACTTTTCAGTGACTTGGAGGATAAATATCTCCAGATGCATATAGAGATGAGCGACGATGGACATTACAGTGCTACCGGGATTGGTACCATTACCTTTCAGAGGGATTCCGGTAAACCATTTCAATTGAAAGATGTTATGCATGTTCCAGGTTTGAAGAAAAATTTGGTCTGAGTCGCAATGTTGGAGGACAGAGGCTATGACGTTGTTTTTAGCGATAGAAAATATTTCATGCGACATAAAACAATGGGTCAAGGCAAGAGGATAAGGATTCAAGTTAAGAATATCTACAAGATGGAATTAGATGGCTATGCTTCCATGATGAGCATGGCGGAAAAAGTGGTGAGTCGGGATGAGGGAAATTATGGCACAGTCAATTGGGCCATATTCATCATGGAGACTTGAAAGTCATGCAACAAATATCTACTGAACTTCCAATGGGAACAGTTTCTCAATTAGATCAGTGCAAGGGTTGCACCATGGGGAAGTATGTAAAGTCCACTTTTCATGAGAAGGAGAATCGTGCTTCGGGAATCATTGAGAGAGTTCACACAGATGTGTGTGGACCATTCTCGGTTGCTTCAACAACAAAACATAAGTACTATTTTATTTTTTTTATGACTTTTACCGTAAGTTCTGGATCTTCTTCATGCAGAAGAAGGATAAAAAATTCTCAAATTTTTGTGACTTTAAGGCATTGGTGGAGAAAGAGTCGAGGAAGCAAGTGAAGGCTCTTAGGAGAGATAATGGTGGAGAATACATATTTAACGAATTCAAAAACTTCTATAGCAAAGAATGAATTCAAAGAGAACTCATAGCGCCTCATAACCCACAAAAAATGGGGTCACAGAGAGGAAGAACAAAACGATTGTGGGTGCAACATGAGTGACGTTGCATGATCAGGGCCTACCAATGCATTTTTGGGTAGAAGCATGTAACACTGTAGTTTATGCGCAAACCTATTATCCTCATAGGGAGCTTGGCATGAGTACACGTGAAAATTTTTTCACTGGTAAGAAACCGGATGTTTCACACTTTAAGATATTTGGGTCATTTTCTTATGTGCATGTCACCAAGAACTCCAGGAAGAAGCTAGAGTGAACTGCTGAAGTTGGGATTTTTGTGGGGTACACAGAAACACCCCATAATTATCGTGTGTACTTGCCTAACAGTAAGATGACTGTTATGCGACGGGATATAAAATTCGATGAGGGGAAAGCCATGCAGTTGTCACTTGAGAGGGATCTGGACTTGCATGAGAAGGAGGAACTATTGGTTCCCAAAGATGAGTCTCTATATATGGATCAACCATAGGAGGGGGTTCATGGAGTGGAAGAGTCCACTCACGCAAAGCCAACCATCAAAACTGGCAGAAGGCGTACCACATAAGCTTATAGGCCGAGACTTGATGGTGCACAGAATGTAGGAGCCCCTACTTCATAGCACAGACAAAGACAGTCTCATGACCAATTTAATGGATGCATGGATCTCATGAGAAAATTTATTGTGACTAAACCATATTCCTTTCAGGAAGCAGTGCAGGAGCCCACATGGGTAGAGGCAATGGTGGAGGAGTATGAATCCATTGTCAAAAAGAGTTCTTGGGAAATTGTTCCAAGGCCGGTTGATAAATTAGTGGTAGGTGCGAGATGGATCTACAAGGTAAAGCAAGCTGCTGATGGGAGTGTTGAGAAATACAAGGCCAAATTTTTGGCCTAGGGCTTCTCATAGATCGAGGGGATAGATTATGAATAGACCTTTGCACCTGTTGAAAGATATTCTTCCATAAGGACCATCCTTGCTCTCTCAACATAGATAGGCCAGCGCATTCATCAGATGGATGTGAAGACTGTGTTTCTCAATGGGATCATTGAGGAAGAGGTGTACATAGAGCAGCCTAAAGGTTTTGAGATCTTCAATAGCGAGTCACATGTGTGCCAACTCAAAAGAGCATTGTATGGGCTGAAGAAAGCACCTCGTGCTTGGTACACTCATATATACAACTATTTCACCGGACTGGGCTTCACCAAAAGTGAAGCAGATGCAAACCTATACCAAATTTTGGTGGAGGGTAAGCTTTTAATCATTGTTATTTATGCTTATGATTTAATATTGACTAGTGATGAGCATGTGATACACTCATGTAAGGAGGATCTTGCAAAGGAGTTCGAGATGAAGGATATGGGCCTCCTTCATTATTTCCTTGGATTGGAAATATGGCAGCGAGATGGTGAAATTTTTGTGTCTCAAGGCAAGTATGCATGGGAAATATTGGGTAAGTTTCACATGGAGGGATTCAAACCCATGGATACTCCTCTTCTAAGAAACTGGAGGAAAGAGGATGCCACTTATGGAGAGGTAGTGGATGCTAATGTCTATTGATAGTTAGTGGGTTCGCTAATGTATCTAGTGAACAAGAGACCGGACATTTTCTTTGCGGTTAACTAGCTGAGTCAAGCTATGGTTAAGCCTACCAAGCTCTTTTGGAAAGCAGGTAAGCATGTCCTGAGATACATGAGGGGTCAGAGTATGGTTTATGGTACAGAGAGACGGATGGAGTGAAGTTGCATGGCTTCATGGATGCAGATTGGGCTAGAAGTCCAACAGACAGAAAGAGCACATCAGGGGGGATCTTTAGTATCAGGTCTACAGTTGTTTCTTCATACAGCAGGAAGGAGAGATCTGTTGCACTCAGTTCAGCCGAAGCGGAATACATGGCAGCGATTCAAGCTGCATGTGAGGCTATCTAGATGAGAAATATCCTGGTTGGTTTGTTTGGTTCTTATTTAGATCCAACAGTGATTCATTGTGATAATCGGAGTTGCATTAAACTCTCGATTAATCTTGTTTTTCATGATAGATCTAAGCATATATATATATATATATATATATATATATATATATATATATATATATATATATATATATATATATATATATATATATATATATATATATATATATATATATATATACGTACCATTATCCTAAAGATTGTGTGAATAGGAGGATCATGTTGCTTCAGCACATTCCTACGGAGGATTAGGATGCACATATTTTGACAAAGGCGCTCACTAGGAGAAAATTCGAATACCATAAAGACAAGATCAGGGTGAAGGATAATCCCTTTCTTGTTGAGAGGGAGTGTTGAGATTCAACAAGAAGATCCTAGTGAAAATTAAGCACCTACACTAGGATGGAGCCTCAGGCTATTTTTAGGTGGATGTTTATTTATAGATGCATGAGAAAATTCTATTTACAGATGCATGTCTATTTATATATATATGTGAAAATTTTATTTATAGATTGCATGTCTATTTATAGATGCATGTCGACTATTATTATCCCTTAATATTAGTTGGACAATAAACAATAATCTATTCTCAATGAGCACTTGGAAATAGTTAACTGAAGTGGAAAATAAGTTAGCTAAAGGAATTTCGAGTTAAGAGGTTTTTTGGTGGGACATGCAAGTGGAATTTGTTGTAACTAAGCGATTCGAAGTTGTAACAGAGTTGGAAGTTCTATTATGCAAGTTGTAAATTATTTTAACTCAGTTAAGTGAGTTAAACTCAGTTGTGCTAGTTGTAACTGAAGACACACTAGTGAGAGATCAAGTGAATTAATTATTAATTAATTCACAATCAGTGGTCTCCATTGCAACTGAAGATTTACTATTACTAACTGCATGCATGTTAGATCCAATGGAGACCTAGTTGAGTTCTAGGTGAAAGGGAATTAAACTATCAATTGTGACATTATCCAGTTGCACACATGAAACCACACACACATTGGATGTGCCCATGAGGATTATGCAGTCAAGGAAAGCAGGATTGTATTCATTCAGGAATTGCTATCAGCTGGGATTGCGCAGCAGAGCAGTGGTTGGTTGGTGGGACATGCATGTGGACTTAGTTGTAATTGAGTGATTCAAATTTGTAACAAATTTGGAAGTGCAGTTATGCAAGTTGTAAAGTAGTTTAACTCAGCTAAGTGAGTTAAAATCATTTGTGCTAGTTGTAATTGAAGATACACTAGTGAGAGATCGAGTGAATTAATTATTAATTAATTCAAAATTAGTGGTCTCACATGCAACTGAAGATTTACTATTATTAGCTGCATGCATGTCATATCCAGTGGAGACCTAGTTGAGTTCTAGGTGAAAGGGAAGTAAACTATCAGTTGTGACATTATCCAGTTGCACACATGCAACCACACTCACATTGGATGTGCCCATGAGGATTGTGCAGTCAAGGAAATCATCATTAATTTCATTCAAGGACTGCTATCAGTTGGGATTGCGTAATGGAGGCAGGTTGTCTGGAGACAGTAAATTGGCTAAGGAACTTGCCAATTTTTTTATGACAATGTGAGACAATTAGCTCATGTACTGAGAGCTCTTGGATTAGAGCTTTTTATGTAATTGTTTCATGATCCATGATATAATACATAATAGAAGATAGTGGGGTTTTTAGCTATAAGCTTTCCCTTGGTAAATTATCTGTGTTATGTGTGAATGATCTTTCTTGTGATATTGTGATTGGCGATTGTGTTTTAAATTTCTGCAACGATAAGTAGAAGTGATTATTTATTTAACAATTAAATATTTTTAGATCAGGATAATCCAAGATATACATGCATTTTGTATTAAATTTCTACAATAAGAATTGTGAACCTAAGGTATAAAAATCCTAAGATAAAACTTATAAACCCAAAAATAAACATGGTTAATAATTGTTAATAATCGTTGACCAGAGTTGAACATGGTTAATCATGGTTGACCACAATCTGGCAGTGGACCATTTTTGAGCATGCTTGACGATGGTTGATTTTCAAAGCGAGACAATATTTGTCAAAATGTGACATTGGACCATGCTTAAGCATGGTTGATTATGATATTGAGACAATATTCATCACAATGTGATGTTGGACCATGGTTGACCATTTTTGAATTTATAAAACATGGTTGACCATCATTTATATTTTAAACCAAACATAATAATAAACCCTAGGGTTTGATACTAAAAACCCAGAGGATTATACATATAAGGAAATAAGATTAAACCCTAGGAATGTGCATACAAGGGATTGATATTATAAACCCAAGTGATAAAAAATACAAACCCAAAATATATAAACCCCAAGAAAAATATTATAAAGCAAAGGAATAATATTAAAACCAATGGATTGATATTATAAACCCAAGGGATAACAAATATAAACCCAAAGATAAATATTAAAAACCGTAAAATAAACATGGTTAACCATGTTTCGCCATGATTGATCTCCATATATGATATTTATAAACACAACATATTCTTAATATAAACTAAAGCAGTTACTACTAAAACCAGAAGGGATTATGAACCTAACGGAAAAATATTAAGCCCAATGGACTAATATGGTTTATTCTCATATGCAGACAAAATTTATCACATTGCGACGTTCAACCATGGTTGAACATGATTGAATTTATAAAACATGGTTGACCATGTTTGATATTATAAAATAAGGGGAACAATAATCCCTAGGTATTAATACTAAAAATGTGAGGGATTATAAATTCAAGAAAATAATATTAAACCATAGAAATATCCACCCTTAGAATAATAAACCCAATAGATTGATATTATAAACACAAGATATTAATATAACCAAAGGATAAAATTTATAAAACAAAGGTATATAAACCCTATTATAAATATTTTAAACCCTAAAATAAACATGGTTGATGACCATCATTTATATTATAAACCTAGGGTAATAATAAATGTCAGGGATTGATACTAAAAACCCAAGGGATTAGCAACGCAAGGGAATAATATTAAACCCTAGGAATATGAACCAAATGGATTGATATTATAACCCCAAGGGAATAATAAACCCAAGGGATAAAAAATATAAACCCAAATTATATAAACCCCACGATAAATATTATAAACCAAGGGAATAATATTAAACCCAACAGATTGATATTGTAAACCTACGGGGAAAAAAAATATAAACGCGGAATATATAAACCCTAAGATAAATATTAAAAATTGTAAAATAAACATGGTTTACCATGTTTTTCCATGGTTGATCTCCATGTCTGATATTCATAACCCAACATATTTTTAATATAAACCAAAGTGATTACTACTAAAAACACAAAGGATTGTGAACCCAACAGAACAATATTAAGGCCAACGAAAGAATATGGTTGATTCTCATATGGAGACAATATTCGTGACATTACGAGGTTCGACCATGGTTGACCATGATTGAATTTATAAAACATGGATAACCATGTGTTTGACATTATAAATGAAAGGAAGTAATAAACCATGGGGATTGAGATTAAAAATGTGAGGGATTATAAATCCAAGCAAATAGTATTAAACCGTAGGAATATGAACCCTTTGATTAATAAACGCAAGAGATTTATATTATAAACCAAAGAGAATAATAAAAAAAAGGGATAAAAATTATAAATGCAAGGTATATAAAGTGTAACATAAATATTATAAACCCTAAAATAAAAATGGTGGACCATGTTTGTGCATGGTTAATTTCCATATCTAACATTGGAGGATGGCTTAACATGTGTGACCATGCTCGGTCATGATTAATTTACATATGGATACAATCGTTGTAATAATGTGACGACCAATAAGCACTAATTTTCATATTCAAACAATCACTATCACAATGCGACATTTGAAGAAGGTTGACCATGCTTGACCATGACTGAAATTATAAACCGAAGGGAATAATAAACACTGCACATTGATATTATAAACCAAATGGAATAATAAACCCAAGGGATTAATATTATAAAATCAAGGGAATAATAAACCTTATCGATTAATACTAAAACCCCTAAGATTATGAACTTAAGGGAATAATATTAAACCCAACGGACTAATATTATAAAGCAGAGGTATATAAACCATAAGATAAATATTATAGAAACAAAAAGTAAACATGATTTCCTACTGTTCATTTTCAAATTGAGATCATCCTTGCCACATATTATAAACCAAAATGCATTGAAGAATAAATAGAAGACACCTGAACCTATCAGAAAAGCACAAAAAAATTATTGAATAGAATGGAAGAATATAAAACATTATCAAACAATTAAAATTAAAAAAATATTGACAAAACATTTAACACAACACAACATGAATGAAAATAATATCGAATTTCGCAGCATTTATACCGAAAAAAATAAGATTTTATTCACATATATTATTTAGACATCTATTTCGGGTATGTTAACATAAAAAAGTTGTACACTGAAAATTAAATTTAAATACTCAACCATAACAGAACTATTTAATGCGGGCCTCTTCCAAAACACACCTAGATCAGTGACAAATGGAACACCAATTCAAATCAACAGGATAATGATCATGATATTTTAAGCTTTCTAACTAATCCCTTCTTGTTTTCCTCCCAGATTCTCTTTTGTGAAAATGATACAAGGTTTAGACATTTGATTTCATTGCATGTATGGCACAAATATGCTCATCAATAAAACAAGGATGGAAGCCATGTTTTCTTTCTAGCCTTTTCTGAATGTAGAAAACAAAAGTTATGGTTTTTGCAATTGATTTCATCACTTTAATGTAATAGATGGCATCATTTTTCTCCATATATGCATTTCAATAGAAAAAGAATACAAATAAAATTAGTACATAAACAAAGAAACAAAGAAATATATAGATGCACATATTTTTTAAGAGTTTTATCACTTTTAAATTTTCTTTTAACATAAAAATAAATTTAATAGACGTGTATCTAATAGCATTAAAAACAAGGAGAAAAGAAAGCAGAAACATGTCTAACGTAAGAAAATAAATAACAGAACCACCACAACAAAATTAATGACCCATGAAATTTCATATTGACACAATATTTTTCACAATGCCAAGTTCGGCTATGGTTGAACATCTTTTAATTTCATATAAAGATTCATATTTGCATCCTATAATATTAATGGAAGGGTTTGTAATTTATAATAATCCCCAACATTTATTATAATTCCCTAGGCTTTAATTTATTTTTCCTTTTCAGTAATAAACCCAAGGGATTACATGTTTGAGAATCCTTGACCATGGTTGAATTTCCAATTGAAAAAATCTTTCTGATAACATGACTTGACACCATGGTTTACCATGGTTGATTCTCATATAGAAACACTATCTCTGTAAATGCAACATAGGACCATATTCGCCCATGATTAAAATCAGAAAACATGCTTGATCAAAATAGACCAAACTTACATTGGCCGAAAAGAAAAAAAACTGAAAAGAAAAACAGTAAGCACAATACAACATGACATAAAAACATTCATGCATGTTTTTATTTCGAAGCATTCAAAATGGAATCTTTAAAAAAACAAAGACTATAAAAAAAAATAATCCCAATAAAAAACAAGAACTATCAATAACCTTTCCAAGCACTTTGCCAAACAAGTGAACCCAGTTATAGATAAAAACATTAGAACGATATAGACTTCAATCACTCCTATTTTTTCCTTAGTGTAACATAAGAAATGTTTTTAATTTTTGCATAACACTAATAAGAAAGGGTGGTGAGATCCGTAAACCATCAATACATCTCACTCTTGACATAACTGTAAATGTGAAACCCTACCTCTCCCTTTGTTCGATAAGTACAGTGGCTTGTTGTAAAGTCATCCCTTGTGAATTGTGTATAGTCAATCCTTGTGCCATTTTTAAAAGCATCTGTCTAAGGTTCCCTCTAACAATGGGTGTTATCGACACAACGTTTGGACAATCATTATCAAATGGAACGCTAGTGTACTTCTTGAAAATTATTGAAACAAATTGTGTAAGTTGCGGTAGTTGGGTACCAGATGAATAATTTATATCCTCTATATATGCAAGAGCACCATTCAACAACCCAGCTTCCACCCAAAAATTATAAGTAAGCATCACATGTTGAACATGATATAAAAATACCTCATGTTGCAATACATTATCATCGATGTCAGCAAGCTCAGGTCTCCTTGCAAATTCTGCAACAAATCTTGCAATTGGGAAATTAAATGATTTGAGCATTTTGTGATTGTGAAAATTAACGAGATCATTCCTTAAGGGCAAGTGAATAGAGGAATAAAATAAAAATTTCTCGTGATAATCCAAGACATGTCATAAGAAGATCCCAATATTACAAATAAGGTTTTGCATTTCTAATATTAGCTAAAAAATTTTGAAAATATGCATGCATGGGATCATCTCCCTCCCACCTATAAATTTTATCCAAAGTGACAACAATGTTGAAAATTTGCCACAATACTTTCTCGATTGTTCTTCTTGCATAGAAGGGTTTATCCCTAACTGGAGGAAGTTTTCCAGTATCACCAACAAGAATCATGGAACTGATGCCAAAAGGAGGAGTTTTCTTTTATGGGAATGTTTCTGACAAACGTGAATTTATTTGCATAAACAACCATGGCTCGATGAAGCTCATTTCATCAATTAAAATATAATGAACGTGCCTCATTTATTCTTGGAAATTGGTTATAGCTTTACCATTTAGTGATTTCATATCTTTATAGATAGGCATTTTCAAAATAGAGTGTATTTTTTTTCCATGTATACTAAAATCAGTTATACCAGTTAGAGAAAGCAATAATATTGGACTTACTTCACCCATTGTTGAAGCTAAAGGAGCATGAAAAATACAATGAATAAGATACAATTTGCCCATTCTATTAGTTCCTTGAATACTCATTATAAAAATATCATCTTCCAAAGGATTTCTAAAGTGGCGTAACGCAATTTCAAAAGAAAGACATTGTTTCTATGATAAGGATGAAGGCAAAAAAATTGTTTCCCCAACCAAATTCATAGTAAGAACACCAAAATACCTTGCATATTCTATAAAATGGATTGGTTGTTGAATAATTTCATCTGACAACATTGATTCCTACCTATTATGGTGAATATCAAAATCCCTTCTACCAATATTTTGAAGATCAGAAACCTCCACATTGTTAGGGGAAACTATTTGAGAAAAAATTTCCACTCTTCTAAATCTCAATCAACATTTTCCTCATGTACAACAGCCTCAACATATTCTTCACTATTTTGATTTTTTAAAGGAGTTCGATCAACATGCCACGCATTGTATATGAACTTCCTCCAACTCTTAATGACTATTTCTCTTATGAACCCAATATCCAAAGCATTTTCGTGAAATGGCTTGTACAACAAAAAATATTTCCAACAAAATGTTTCAAACTCTTTCGAATGTTCATCAGGAACAACATAAAAACATGGCAAGAAGCTAACAACAATAGGGAATTCTCATGCTTTCCATTTCTCATGTCTACGATTGTTACACCAATTTTTGGTCATCTAACCTATTACTATTAGATGGACTAAAGTACACCATGTAAGACCAATTTTACCACAATAAAATTGCTTTCACTATGAGAAATAACCTAATAACCTATACTTTATTAAGTTGTTTCTGGTCTAAACAGGAAACCCCATGAGGAGTAATTAACTAAAGCCTTATTTGTTTGATTTTCCTCTAGGGATAATTAATTAAACCATTGTTTAATTAATATTCATGTTCATATTTAACCCAAAACAGGAAAATTAATTAGATAAATCATTATTTATCTTATTATTTTTTAGGAATAATTATTTTTAAATCATTATTTAATAATATACCTTGTTAAATTTGACTAAATCATTTATAGATAATTGATTAAATCATTATTTATTTAATTATTGCTTGACCACATTCTTAAAATAATAAATATATCATTTATTTATTTATTATTTCTAAATAAAGGGATTTGACCAAATTTAAATTCCTTTTCCCTCAAACAAAAATAATAAAACATTCCATAAAAGTTGGATCTAAATTTGGTTAATAATATTTTAATTATGCACCAATATCTAGACTAACTCAATATTTTGTTATAAATAGAAGGGTTTTCCATTCATTCACTATGTTTTTTTGCCTTGAGATCACCTCCTAATCTATACTTTTGGTATTACTTTGATCCTCCATCATTGTCATATTTTTCTACTTTTTGCTTGTGAGCTCCCTTTGAGTTGCATTTTGTCTAGGTTTTTTGCACCATCAAGAGAGAGATATTAGATATCAAGTGCTAAGAACATATAAGAACCCATCCCATTGAGGGAGACAAGTAACATCTTTCTATGTTCCCTTCCCAGGTGCCAGAATACAAAAAATTATTTATAAATTCTTGTCTTGTCCATTGGATGTATGAAGCAAACTCTTTCTTATTTTTGTCATTTAATGTCTTTAACTGCATAGATATAGATTTTTGTAGCATTTATTATGATCACCTACTACAGATCTAAGGAAATTGATAGCCACATTTGGTGTTAGGGCTATTTGTTATGCACAACTAAAGTGGGTTTTTTTCTTATGCTTGTGATTAGAATTCACACTAACAACTGGTGACTCCACAAGGGTTTTTAATTATGACCGTTGTTGTTTTTCAAATCCCTGCATGACCTGGCTACTTCAACCCCTAGGGTTTTTCTTTAGCTTCTTATTTTTCATTCCTTGATGTTTTTTTTAACCTTTTAACCCAAAAACAGTAAAAATTCTAACTTATGTGTGTTTTTGGGCCTTTTGCGCAGGAAACAGGTATCCGTCGCAGCAGAGATGACACTTTTTTCTCAAAATTTCTCCCGAGACAACCAGAAGTGAATGTCACACATTTTGGCCCAAAACCTGCGACCTCAGTTCTCAGGTAGCGGATAATTGCCCAAACACTGTGACCTTAGCAAAAAACAAGTCAGAACCTATGACATGTACTTTTTGTGGGATTTTTTCTGTGATTTTTTAGGGTTTGTTTGGGACACTGTTCAGGGTTGTCTGATCTCCGTCTTTACCTGTCTTGGACCTATACTTACTTATTTTTACTTGTCGAAGTAGGAACCAAGCCCCTTAGGGCGTCAGTACACTTCCACCTTTTTAGGAGGAGTTTAGCTGAAGTAGGTCTTCTGATATTTCAGTGTTTTTCAGCCTTTTTTCAGATCTAAAACTTCACTTTCAGATCCATTTCAAATCGATTATTTATCCATCCAAAACACCTATTTTCATTTTTGTTTTGTCCTCCTTTAGGGTCCCTTCCGTTTCCCTTTAGGTTGTAGCCTTTCACCACCTTTTTTTCAGCATTTTTCCCTCTGGTTTCTTGTTGTTTTCTGCACCTCTTTCAAGCAGATCTGACCTTTAGATCCTTTTCCCTCTCGATCTTATATCCATTGGCCCTTTTATGTGTTTTGAGTAGATTTCGCCCACCCATAGACTAGTTGTTGGGAAGCCCTCCTCCTTGGGTTTAAATTTATGCATTTTTAGCTGTTTATTTTAATGTCGCTTTTAGTTCCTTTTATTGTTGCTTTCAATTTCTTTTACTGTCGCTTTTATTTGTATTTACAGTAATACAACATATTTTTTCTTTTTTCTCTACACATGTTTGGGCTTAATTAAAATGAACACACTCAGCACATGCACGCACACCTAAAGTGAAGAACACATGGTTTACCCCACCATGCCAAGACTTAAACATTGTAATCAATTGATCTACACATCCTTGCCCTTTTTTACCTCTCTTTCTTATTCGGTTGCATGTCTCTTTACCATCATTGCACCCCCAAGGTGTTTATCCCAGAGAATCCAAGGCCTTCATCCTCAGTTGTCGTTAGGAAGGCTTACCCCACCACACAGAGTTTTAGTTCGTCCTCCACCGAGTCTGCATTCCAGCTCTAATTTTGGTTCATCGAGTTCCCCTTCTGTTTCTATCCCTGACTCTCCTCCACCTTTCACCTTAATCATGTCTGGTTCAGGACCTAACACTAGTGGTGGCCTCGGCCCTAATGCTGGAAATGCTACTAGTGGTGCCACAACAGGAACTATTCTGGTTGCTCCCTTGCTCCCTTCTATGGCAGGCCTAAGCCTTCCCAATTTTAGCCAGTTTATTAGTGACCCCATACATCATGATCCAAGTTGGCTTGTTATGCCAACCAAGATTCCTTCATAAATCCCCAAGTTTGAAGGAAATGCTAGAGAGCATCCTACCAACCATGTATATTCTTTCCATATGCGGTGTTTGTCCAACTCTATCACTGATGACTTTGTCCATCTTCGGTTATTCCATCGTACAATTACTGGAGAAGCTTCCAAGTGGTATGTCGACTATGCCTCCTCCTCTCATACTACTTTTGTGAGCCTTACCAAGGCGTTTCTGTCTTACTTCTAGCTTCCCCTTCACTATGACACCGATACCGAACTCTTGACCTATTTCTGTCAAACTTCTGCTACCTACCTATCTGACCATATTCAAGAATGGTGCAGAACGAAGAGCCTATGTCGAGCCCCTGTTTTCGAAGATCGTGTCTACATGGACTGGTTTCTCAGATACATTTTTCCCACTATTGTTCAAGTTGTCGCATATAATTTTCCTCAGACCGAAGAAGCAACCTTCCAGATTGCGTTAAAATATGACTTTCTCTACGCACAACCCGGTTATGTTTATACTGTCTTACCTGATCTCCCTAGACCTGGTGGTGCCAATGCACCGGGGGCATCTCATGCTGTTGACGATATCGTTGGATCCATTTCACATTCGTACACTCATCCTCCCATGGGTTATGGTTTCCCTCAGGGAGGCGCCAACTCCTCTAGCACTTTGTCCCCTCCCGACAGCATGTATCTAGGACATGGCATGCCTCATGCCTTTTCCCAAATGCATCCTTCGATGCCAGAGCCTAATTTTTCCCAACCCATTTACCCCAATGTTGCTCAACCTCCTTACTATCTGTATTCGCAGCCTAGTGCTCCATCTCCTCCAACACAAGCACCTTAGCGTCCCTTTCCTTCTCAAGCTCCGCAGCAGCAGCCACACCCCCCCCCTTAGGGTCAGGTGTATGCACAGCAGAGTGCGAATAATACTCCCACTTCCAAAAAGAAGAGGAAAGAAAACCAGAACCAACCCGCTTTAGGTAATCCAGGAAAAAATCCCCAAGGGAATACATCTAACACTGCAACCCAGCAACATGGCGATCATCCCAAGTAGGAAAAACCTCTTCACATGAATAAGCCTTGTTCTTCTTGCGGTGTCCATGGTCACTATACACATGATTGTCCCATTTTACCTCAGATGCGTCAAATGTGGGAAGCTCAAGAATCATCTCGAGGATAAAAAGCCTCTTCTTTGGTTCCTACTAATGCTGCACCTACTCAATCGCCTGTGTTTACCAATCCTTTCCCTCAGCAAGAATATGTGGCTGCCAACCCCCTGAAAGTAAGGCGACCACTCAACCTCCCCCATTTGGCACCTATGATTACCAGATCCTCATGATGAACTCTAACCAGGCCAATACCAGTGATGTTAACCTTCATACTCGGTCCTACCAGTACACCAAGCCTCATGCTACGTCTGCAACCAAGCCCCCGTCTTCAGGTCCACATAGCCAATTTATACACCAAATGGTAATTTACAGATCCCTCAACCTAAGTCATAGGTACATACCAAGATCCACAAGGGGTCGTTACACTGAAATGCTACTTCCGATAAAGCCACCCACACCTACAATATAATAGATGACTTGGCGCAATCCCTGTCGCCATGTCAATGATGGAAGTCCTCTAGTCGTGCCCTTCACAGCGAAAGGCTCTACTAACTGCTATGGGCATTGTGGATATTTCAGATGATCATTTTATATTCTTCGATGTTGACAAGTTAGAGCATCCCCCCCTTCCTTCATCCATCACTTTCCAAATCTCTGTCAAGATCCGAAATGCTAACGTCTCCCGATGTGTCATTGACGAGGGGACATCCACCTGCATGATGTCCGCTTCTGTTTGGAAATATCTCGGATTTTCCAAGTTATCCCCTTCTACTATCACCCTATGTGCGTGGGATGGCCACTCTTCCCAGCCCCTTGGCATGTTCTGCAATTTTCCTATTACTCTTGCGGGAAAAACTATTTGTGTTGACGTTGAATTCTTTGATGCCCCCTTAGACTACAAAATTCTATTAGGTCATAGCTACACTGATGCGATGTCTATTGTCCCATATGAGGTTCACCGTATAATGTTATTTCCTCATAACGAAAATAGCGTCACTATCGACTAGTGGACATATTACGAACTGAAGTCTCAGACCTCTCGAGAGTCCATTATTTCTTCGATAACCAATAAAAAAGCGGTTGAACCTATGACCAGTGTCTCACCCGAACTCTTTAAAGGTTTCGCTTTGCTTGGTTCATTCCTTGGTCTCCCCCCTCCTATATCTAACCCTAGGTCATCGAATGTTTTCATGATGCAATCGTCTCGGTCCGACCTCAAACAATCTGATTCGACTAGCGAGCAGCCTCACCCTTTGCAACTTGCTCCTAGTACTCTGACTCAGCCTTTAGGACCTCCTCCTGAAGGACCTTCATCAATATTTTGTGTCCCTGATCCTATTTATTCTCTTGGAATAGTTCCCCCTGGCTTTAACCATCTCGGATTCATTTCGCCTGGCCATTACCCCTTCGGTCAGAGATCGTTTCTTGCTCCCATTGCTAGAGCATTTTCGGTACCTGTTATGGCTACCTTGACCCTTCCCAACATGACCCTGGGGATCCCAGTCTAGTCATTGATCCCCCAGGAAATGCCCGGCTTGGTCAGCGAAAACCTTACACTGCTTTGACCCCGATCCAACCAGTCGCTATGACTCCTCCCTTTGCTTCTATGTCTCTGCCACCTCAACAGGAACCTACTCCTACTGCGAAAGCCTTGGGTGAGGGGGGCAAAGCTCGCAAAAAGGAACCTAAGGACAAGTCTGCCCAAAAATCACCTACTCCTCCTAAGCCTCCAAAGCATACACCCCCATGCTCTTTGTGTGATGTTGATGTTCATGCCACTCATCATTGTTCTGAATTTCCTTGTATCAAGCCCATGGTCAACAAAGTATTTCCTGAGTTCGATATCCCACAAGTCCATGTTACATTACCTGATTCATCTGTGAAACTCAAGACTTTGCACAAAAACAATCCTTGTGCTTTGTGTTATTTCCATGGCCACTATACTCACCTTTGTCCCCACCTTGAATATTTCCGCAACTCCTTGGAAGCGGTCTACCAATTCGAGGCCAAGCGCAACGAGCCCACCTCTCCCTTAATTGCGAGTTTTGTTGTGGCAGAATTGGAGGACACATATGCTCCCATTGACATTCCCCCTCCCGATGTCAAGATGACGGAGCCGTCAACCACTATCCTCTATCTGTCATCATCTATGAGATCCACGGTGGAATACCCCCCTAGGGCTTCCCCTTCTCTTTCACTTGACCTCCCTTCAACGATCACCTTAGGCTCAACATTGGTGGATCCTTCATCTACTTGTTTGTATGTCACCCTCCATGATGATGCACATGTGAACATTTCTTATCATGATGATGAGTCAGGTAGCTTTGCTGCATCATGTCGTCATCCTTCCACGAGTCACCCCATCTTCCATTGTGATGAAGACATTATGGAAGCGATGAATGCCCCTAAATTTCCGTGGGATGATATGCACCACCGTGCATACTTCCTCCCACAGAAGTCCTATGACCAATATGTTGTGGAATCAAAATAATTCATTCCCGATGAGGTCAATTGGTTTAGAAATCCCATCCCTACACCAGATTCTTTCGAAGAAGGAAATATGGCAAATATATCTCCTACCATTAAAATTAACATTTTTGACAAACCAGCGGTAGAAGAAAACATTACCTTAGGTGCCCAATGCACCCTAGAAGAAATTGAGGCTCACATTAAGCTATTCAAGGAATTCCACGATGTTTTCACCTGCTCCTATTCAGAAATTCCTAGACTTGATCCCGCCATTGTCGAACACCATATCGATACATGGATCGGTGCCAACCCTGTCCATCAAAAGTTGAGACCCATTAATCCTTCCATACGAGAGGTTTTCAAAGCCTAAATCGATAAGATCAAGCACACTAATTTTATATATCCCATTGAATACACAACTAGGGTGTCCAATCCAGTTCCCGTTCTAAAAAAACAAGGTACCATCCGTGTCTGCACTAAATTTCACAACCTGAACAAAGCTTGTCCCAAATACAAATTCCCCACACTGTTCATTGACCAAATAATCAACGCGTGTATGGGGCACAAGGTTCTATCCTTCATGGATGGTTTCTCTAGATATAACTAGATTGTTATCCATCGTGTTGATCAACTTAAAACTGCATTCATTAGTTCATGGGGAACCTTCGCTTATAGGGTCATACTGTTCAGCCTTAAAAATGTTGGAGCCACTTTTCAGTGGGCCATGTCATAATGTTTTCATGACCTATCTCATATTATCCTTGCTTATTTAGACAACCTCACTACACGTTCTAAACATCGGGCGCGACACCTCCATGATTTGCGTACCCTCTTTCTTTGATGTCACAAGTATAATAGCTGCTTCAACCCACTCAAGTGTGTCTTTTGTATTCCTGTCGGCTGTCTTCTAGGCTTCATTGCGTCTGAGAATGGTATAACACTCGGCCCCTTGAAAGTTCAAGCCATTCTTGAGCTTCCTGTTCCTCGTACCTTACGCCAGTTACAAAGCCTCCAAGGCAAAGCTAATTTCCTTCATCGGTTCGTACATAACTATGCCACCACCACGCATGGGTTCCTTAGGCTCCTCAGATCTAACATTCCATTTGTTTTGGATGACTATGCTCAAGAGTCTTTTGATGCCCTGAAACATGCTCTCACCTCCGCTCCCTTGATTCATCCTCCTGACTTTGATAGTGATTTCATTGTATACATCTCAGCCTCCACCCATTCGGTCGCTGGGGTCCTTTTCAGTAAGATTACAATGAAATCAAGCATGTTATCTATTATGTTAGTAAGAACCTTGTAGGCCCCTCTATGTCCTATGCACATGAAGAAAAATTGGCATTGGTTGTTCTGTTCTTGGTTCAAAAACTTCATCATTATATCCTTATGCATTCCACCAAGGTCGTAACTAATTCCAACCCTATGGCCTTCCTATTGAGTCGATGAATCATCAATGGGAAGTATGCATATTGGATCATTGTCCTTCAAGAATTTGATCTTGAATTTGTCACACAAAATAGTAATAAAGGTTTAGCCATCGCTGAACTCATTTTTGAATTACCTACCGGTACGCAGGATCCACCAATTAATGATGATTTTCCCGACGAAAAATTGTTTTCCATTACTTCGGATGACCCTTGGTATGGTGACATCCTCACTTATCTGCGAGCCCAAAATTTCTCCCTCCATCTTGATCATGATGCTCGACGATGTATCCGAAACGCCCCCCGCTACCTTCTCATCAGTGACAACCTCTATCATCGCGGTGTAGATACTGTCCTTTGTCGTTGTCTCATGCACGCTGAAGATGAGAAAGTACTTAATGGCTGCCATAGCAGCGCTTGTGGTGGCCACCTCTCCGGTCTCTCTACTACCGAGAAAATCATTCGGGTTGGGTATTGTTGGCCTTCTCTCTTTGGTGATTGCATTGAAGCAGTCAAACATTTTCCCAATTGCAAACATTTCGCCCCAAAGGCCCGAGCCCCTCCAGCTCCCCTCCATCCTGTCATCTCAGTTGGTCCCTTCTGTAAGTGGGCCATCGACTTTATGGAGTGTCGACCTGCATCTACTGGTAACCACAAGTATATCATCGTGGCAATTGACTATTTCACCAAATGGTTTGAGGCCATGCCAATGTTCAACAACATGGCAACTATCACATCCCTCTTTTTCTTTAACCATGTCATTGCTCCATTCGGGGTTCCAAATAAATTGTCCCTGACCATGGCTAAAATTTTGAAGATGAGATATTGCGGGAGCTATCCTCTCTTTTGGGCTTTTAGCACCAATATTCATAGTCCTATTACCCCCAAGGTAATGGCCAAGTTGAAGCGGTCAGTAAAATCCTTAAAACTATGCTTCAACGGATGGTGAATAAGCACAAAACCAATTGGAACCTTATGCTCTTCCCTACTTTCTGGGCCTATAGAACTTCTGTTAAAACCAACACTTGGTTTACTCCTTTCCATCTTACTTTTGGTGAGGATGCAGTCTTACCAATTGAGTGTGAATCCCCTTCCCTTTACCTAGCCGTAGAACTTCTCCTTGACACCCAAACTTTAGATCAAAGACTTATCATGCTTGAGCGTGCTTCCAAAGACCGTCGTGTTGCATTCCAAACCACCGAGGTGGCTAAGAAGCGCACCAAAGCTCAATATGTCTGAAAATTCCACCCTCGTACTTTTCACAAAGGTGATCTTGTTCTAGTGTATGACCAGGCTCATGATTATGATTCTCAAACTTCTGTGGTTGTAGTTATTTGTAGAAACCAGAATATCCACAATATCATAAAACAATGGTCGACGTTTCGAATCCCAATGGGGATCAATCTTCAAGACGAGAAGTGAATGAAGAATGAAAGAAGGTCATGGGAAGTTTGACTCATTATGGCTAGGCCCTTACATCATTAGTAGGGATTTGGGTAAAGGGGCATACCTTCTAGAGGATTTCGAAGGCCACCCTCTTCCTAATCCTCGCAATGCGCTCTACCTTAAGAAATTTTACCATTAGCATTTCCCATTTTTTGAAATGCATGTTTTATTTCTTTTAGGTAGCTAGCTTGCATTTTTTGGTGATTTGATACTTCACCCAGAAGCCTTTTTTCCAAGAAGGATCACATAGCCGCTTCTCAAAATCGAATTTCTTCACTTGCGACACTTTTACTTGGAGCACCATTTTTCCTTCACACCTGTCGATGCTTGTGTCAATTTTCTTCATGGGTAACCATATTTTACTCATGTTTTTATGGTTCCCATTGGGCCTCTTCTGTGTGGCAGAATCATCGATTCCCCCTTGTTTAGAGCATCCAAGTTGAGTCATCATCGCATCCATGGAGTCTGTCCCGAGTCCCTTTTGTCTCTCGTCACAACCTTCCATCCTTCATTGCTTTGTACCTCCCTCGTGTCGCACATTTTTACCTCTAGTCATACTATCCCTTATCCCCTCCAGAGTCAAGTCAGTATCTTCTAGGTCATCCATGCCCCTTATGCTCTAACAAGGGAAGTCGCTAGCCCGCTACTCAGCACCCCCCATTCCACCATCATCCCTGGTGTTATTCTATCATTCGCTCTACTATTATCCCTTATGTCTTAGTTGAGGATCCCTTATTGCCTCACCTATGGTAGACCTCCTTCTGTCGACATCAACTTATTCATTCCACAAGACAAGTCTATAGGGCGGTGTACCTTGGTTCCAGCTTCCACTCTTGTTTGGTGCCTCGGATCAAGCAAAGGGACCCTTTATTTCCCTTTGACTTGATTGTTTCTCAGCTCCAGCTCTTTATGGCATGATCGAGATCTGTATACTTGATGGCTTAGTGATGCAATATATTGTACCAACGATTCACGGGCGTGTGTGAGATGTTTTAAGACCTCATGAGGGGGTTTCCCTTTAGGTAGCCCCCCACATGCTCAAATGACCTCTTTCCTATAGCCTTGGATGCAACTCTACAGATTTGATGGTTCCGACCTGAGCTGCTTGTAGCGCCTTTTTAGTTTCATGTATCATTCATATTTTTAGAGCCCTTTTTCCTGTTTTACAGGGCCTCTTTTGTTGTACTTATATCTCATGTACTCAAATATTATTGTATAAGTCCTGGCTGTTGTCCCACGCACAGTATCTATGTGGGATCCATTATGTTTTTTAGCTGGCCCATGTTTATGCCATCATGTACCATATAGTACAGTCCCATGTTTGTTGGACGCACCATTATTCTTTGTACTTTGTCACCCTAGCGGGCATAGGTATGCGTCCCCCGCCTCATTTGAGAACAGGTACTCACTCATAAAAGAGACTTGTCGCACCTATAAGTCTCGCCTCCTCGGGGTATTTTCCTCTCTCTCTTCAGTCCACCTTATATTTCTCTCTCTTTGAATCCCCTTCGGTGTCTAGTGATTTTGTTCTTACAAAGTACTTAGGTCATACGATTAGCTCCTAATGCTCGCACGTTGGGGGAAAATCCGTTACACAAATTTTTGGCCATCTAACCTGTTACTATTAGATGGAATAAAGTACACCATGTAAGACCAATTTTACCATAGTAAAATTGCTTTCACTATGATAAATAACCTAATAACCCATAGTTTATTAAGTTTTTTCTGGTCTAAATAGGAAACCCCATGGGGAGTAATAAAATAAATTCTTATTTGTTTGATTTTCCTCTAGGGATAAATTAACTAAAACATTGTTTAATTAATACTCATGGTCATATTTAACCCAAAACAGGAAAATTAATTAGATATATCATTATTTATCTTATTATTTTCTAGGAATAATTATTTAATAATATTCCGTGTTAAATTTGACTAAATAGTTTATAAATCATTGAATAAATAATTATTTATTTAATTATTACTTAACAACATTCTTAAAATAATAAATAAATCATTCATTTATTTATTATTTCTAAATAAAGGGATTTGACCAAATTTAAATTCCTTTTCCCTGCAACAAAAATAGTAAAATATTCCATAAAAGTTGGATCTAGATTTGGTTAATAATATTTTAATTATGCATCAATATCTAGACTAACTCAATATTTTGTTATAAATACAAGGGTTTTCCATTCATTCATGACCTTTTGTTGCCTTGAGATCACCTCCTGATCTATACTTTTGGTTTGACTTTGATCCTCCATCATTGTCATATTTTTCTACTTTTTGCTTCTGAGCTCCCTTTGAGTTCCATTTTGTCTGGTTTTTCAGCACCATCAAGAGAGAGAGATCTTAGATATGAAGTGCTGAGGACATACAAGAACATATCCCATTGAGGGGCACTGGTAAAATCTTTCTATGTTCCCTTCCGAGGTGTCATAATACAAAAAATTCTTTATAAATTCATATCTTGTCCATTGGATGTTTGGAGAAAATTCTTGCTTATTTTTGTTGTTTAATGTCTTTAACTACATAGATATGGATTTATGTAGCATTTATTTTGATCATCGACTGCATATCTAAGGAATTTGACAACCACATTTGATTTTAGGGTTGTTTGTTATGCACAACTAAAGTGGCATTTTTTCGTACGCTTGTGATTATAATTCATACTAACAACGACCTCCATCAAACTCCATGATCTTTCTATTTCAATTATGCAAAAATCGTCCAAAAAATGGGATCGTGCTTGATACATTTCCACAAAATGTTTCACATAGGAAATGTCATTAGAATGTAGTATAAGCCTTTGGTAAAAAATTTACCCAACATTCAAAGGGAAGAATTTATGACTAGAAACAACAAGAGGAAAATTTAAGAACACATGGAAACTCCTGTGCTCCAATGTCACACTCAACAACTGTTTCAACAAGGAACCTCCTATATGCAGACAAGGTAGGAGCTTCACATCCACTGCTAGAAGCAACTCTTATCAACATTTCATGAAAACTTTCATATCTTCTTTCTAACTTTGAGTCATATTTATCAATATATTTAAACATTTCATGTCAAGAAACAACCAATTTACAGTCAAGATTTTCTTGCCACATTGTCAAAAGATCTACATTCTGAAAATTCAAACAATCATTGCTTCAAGCTGGTTCATATATTTTTTCCATTTCTCGTCAATGTAAAAATTTAGCTCTGCATGAACCTCCCATTGAGAATTGTACTGACATGAAAGGATCAACTATTTTTTTCTCAAACATGAATCAACATTGTATTAGGTGTGTCTCTACACTCAATTTACCAAATGCTCATAATATTATTGAACGTTGCAGTAAAAAAATTGCTATGTTTTGAAGAGGCATGGATCATCATTCACACTTCTAGGGATCATTACATTTTTCTGATGAATGTCACATTGATTCCAAGTTGTGACATATTTTTCAAAATACTGCTTCATCGCTTCGACACTTAAAGGGTTTGATCAATACATTCTCTCAACATCTGGGGCTCTACGAAAGAGAAGGAACCCATGGATGTGTGAAAATCCTCTATGCTACCACTCATATCTCACAAAACCATGAATGCAATAGATAAATAAATAAATAAATATTTAAATCCATAGATTCTGCTGCAAATTTTCCACAACATAACTTAAAGGTATGAGAACAAACATGTACCAGAAATATTTGGCCCCAAGATATTTCTTCATAACAACCTCACGAAAAATATTGAACCTTTGGTGCATATAATTAGCAACAATATGTGGATATTGAACAACATTAGAAACTTTTATAACATGCTCGCTTTGACATACGGTTTGGCTATTCGTAAGGATAAGACAATGCAAGTCATGCCACTTTGTATCAATTGAAGTCAACGTAAAGAAACAATGTTGGACAACCCAACTGACTGACCATGTCAATGAGCTCAAAACGACACTTTTTCCAATATTCCTTCATACCACTAAGAGAGGAACCAAAATGGATTAATTTTTCAACCAATTTATTGCTTAAAAAATCACAAAGTTTTTCACATAATTCCTGAACAGTTGAAGGTGAATTTTCATGAATACCCTTCTTAAAAATAAATAGTAGTTCCCTGCCTATCATGCCACATAATCATGTTCAAAAGAAAGTACTGAAATATAAGATGGCTTCCAAATATTTTGTCATAATATATAAGTATGTCCAAACGATATTCATGCATTTCAATGTTGCAAATACGTGGATGCAACCAATCAACATCTCTAATCAGGAACAAAGTGGGGAATTCCATGTCTAGAAACCCTTTGGTACTGTATTCGTTGGTGGGAGACGTTCCAATATCTCGCCATTCTAAAGCATCGTCACCTGTTGAGTCTACAGTTTCAAGAAATATTCTTATTCGATCGACTTTCCTACAATCATTCGACAAGCGTGAAAGAAATGATGACGGATGGGACCGTAGAGAATTTTTACCTTCTCTTTCTATGTCCTCATCAACCCCACTTGGTTCGTCTAGATTACTGTCGGCATGTTGTATCCTTTTTGACACATCAGTTGGTCTTTCAAGGAGTGTCACAACTGAATCCATATCAATTTCAGCATCCATATAATACTTATCCATTTGAATATTATAAAGCAACACATCCATGACATGTTGTCTCTTCCCATAAATTCATAATATATTGATTCAACACCATGTCTTCTCATAATAACATAATTAAGATTTTATGCACGTCGATGAAGTTTCTTTGCAATCATAGATATTTATTGTGGAAAACTTATTGTATGACCACTATACTTATATTGACCACCAAGAGCATGTGACACTTTCCGTATTGGATTCACCCTTTTTGTTAGGAGTTACTCCACTTGTGTCAAAATTCTGAGAACTTCTCGTCGTTCACCTGGATGCATGTTGTTAAAGCGAGAAAAATGATGAGATCCTTTCTTCTCCCTACACCTTTTACAAATAGGACCCTCATTCCATCTTACAACTTGTATACTAGGATAACATTCATTGCACATTTGGCACATTTTCACAACAGAAAAATTATCAAGCCTAGAACAGAAGTTTCTATGGACTTCAATCATGTCCCTGCTGAAATCAAAACAACCAGACTCGTTTCCCCCACCATCGAACATTCGAACCTGACGATTATTAGAAAAAACCGTTGTAGAAGGGACATGATGAACATCACTTCTTTCCATAAGATGAGAAGCATCCAATCTCCTTAATTCGTTCGAAATGAGTGTTGAAATTTTCAGAATTCCAAAATAATAAAACTGCCTCTTCTAACACAGAGAAATATTTTAAAAATTTGCAGACACAGTGACAGATTTTTCCCATAAAAAAATTCTATTCAGTAAAAAAAACTTGTTACAATTCTTCTTCCTCACTCAGAGGGATTTACAATTGTGACTGCTACTGTCACATTGCACACTTAAGACCTCTGTCTCATAATAAAAAAACTTTCTGTCTCTCTGTAAAAAAATAAACAGCTCTCTGTCTATTAATAAAAATCACTGTGTTTCTATAAATCTTACACTGCTGTGTAAAAATTTAATTCTGCTCTCACTGTTTTAAAAAAAAATACACACTGCTGTGTATATTTCAAATCTGCACTCTCTGTTTTTTTTCAAAAAAAAACTGTTGTGCGTATTACATTCTGTGTGTAAAAAAAATTTACACTGCTGCTCTATATATTTATACACAAAATATCTAAATTTAATTAATGTGATTTGTTGACAAAAATCACAAAATTCTACCGCTTGAAAAATAACATTAATGGTGCCTTAAATTTCTGTCAGCACCGCTTAAGAAAATTTATGGCAAATTTTGAATTTGCTGGCAGCGGCAATATTTTTTTTTGCGGTGGTGGCGTTTTGGTGGCGGGCTGTGCACATGTGGCGGAGCCACCACAACCTTGGTGGTTGCGGGGGGTATGGTTCTGTCCGTACCCCTCAAATATGTGACCCCCCGCACTTAATCACAGCCACACATCTTGGGTCAACGCCCATCCAACCAGTCAACTGCGGGGGGGTGGCAATTTGTTAACAGTCGAGCAGGTCGACCCCCCGCACTCCGTCGATTTCTGTCAACCTGCCGTCGCGATACCCTGCGCCATCAGCCTGTTTGCCGTGCTGTTCCAATCGTCCTGCCGCCGATCTCCTTCGCGCAGTTGGAATTACATTCCAACACTCCCCCTTAATTTCAACTGCTGGGTTTTCCTGCATACCCAAGCATTTTCTCAAGTGTTCAAAGCTTTTCTGCGCAAGTGGCTTTGTGAGGATATCTGCAAACTGATCCTCCGTTCTACAATGTTGCAAAACGATTTCTCCATTGGTAACCAATTCACGTATGAAGTGAAACTTGGTGTCAATGTGCTTTGTCCTCTTATGAAAAACAGAATTTTTAGACAATGCAATAGCTGAGCTATTGTCACAAAATATCACTGTCCCTTTTACCTGTTCTTGACATAAGCTTCTCAACATTTTCCGCATCCAAACTACTTGACACGCTGCTGCTGTAGCTGCCACATATTCTGCCTCTGCTGTAGACAATGCTACAATGGGTTGTTTCTTAGAAGCCCATGAAATGGCTCCTGAACCCATGTGAAAGACATAACCGGAAGTTCTCTTCCGATCATCAACACTTCCAGCCCAATCACTGTCTGTGTATCCAACTAAATCTGAATGTTCTGAAGTAGTATAAAAAATACCAAAATTTTTAGTACCTTTAACATACCTCAAAATCCTTTTTGCTGCTTGCCAATGTGCATCCTTTGGCTTTTCCATGAACCTGGAAATCAAACTAACAGCATGCATTATGTCCGGCCTAGTTGCAGTCAAATACATAAGGCTGCCAACTATGCTCTTGAATAAACTAGGATCAAAATCCTTGCTGCTGTCCTCTCTGCTGAGCTTTAAACCCATTACTGTTGGAGTGATTGCTGCTTTGCTTTCCTGCATGTTAAATCTTTCAAGTACCTCATTAACATACTTTGCCTGTGAGATAAAAATTCCATTTTTATCTTGCTCTACTTCTATTCCCAAGAAGTATCTCAACAAACCCATATCAGTCATTTCAAATTCTTCCTTCATGACTGTTTTAAAATGTTCAATAAGGCAATCATCATTACCTGTAAAAATAACATCATCAACATACAAGACTACAATCAAGATTTTACCGTCTTGTTCTTTGATATAGAGGGTGGGTTCTCCCTCACACTTCTCAAAACCATTTTCCAGTAGATATGAATCTATCCTACTGTACCATGCTCTTGGCGCTTGCTTCAGCCCATAAAGAGCTTTCTTCAACTTGCATACTTTGTGCTCTTCGCCTTTCTTCTCATAGCCAAGAGGTTGATCAATGTAAACCTCTTCCATTAACACTCCATTCAGAAATGCTGACTTCACGTCCATTTGGTAAACTTTCCATTTGTTTTGTGCTGCTATGGACAACACTGCTCTCACGGTTTCCATTCTGGCAACCGGTGCGAAAGTTTCCTCATAATCTATTCCATGCTTCTGTTTATAGCCTTTGACAACAAGTCTTGCCTTGTGTCTCTCTATCTTGCCTTCATCATTACTCTTGGTCTTGTAGACCCATTTAACACCAATGACATCTTTACCTTTTGGGAGTTCAACCAAATCCCAAGTTTTGTTCCTCTCTATGGCATTAAGTTCCTCATCCATAGCTTCTATCCATTTCTTATCCTTGATGGCTTCTTCGAAATGAACAGGATCATCAACATGACAATATAAAGCAAACAAAGAATTGATACCTTCATTTGTTATATCTTGTTCATAAATCTCTTTCAAACTTCTAAATTTCTTACCTCTTACAGTAGGTGTACAAGTACTTGAAGAAGCACTTGAATTTCCTCCTTGCGGTGTGCTTGGAGAAGCACTTTCATTTCTTCTCAAAGGTGTACTTTGCTGCCCTTGTATTGGTGCTGCTGTTTGGGGATGTATTTCAGCCACCTCATCATCATTCTCATCATGAGATAAACAGTGTTTAACATTCACTGTTTTCTCTATGCTTCCATCCCAAGCTTCCTCTTCAATGAACTGAACATCCCTGCTCACAATAAACTTCTTGCTGGATGGGTTATATAACCTGTATGCCTTGGATTCCTCATTGTATCCAATGAAAATACATTTCTCCCCCTTGCTGTCCAACTTCTTCCTTAGCTGATCCGGAATGTGTGCATAAGCCACACATCCGAAAACCTTCATATGTGTGACACTTTGCTTTGCGCCACTCCATGCCTCTTCTGGCACTTTGTTCATAACCGCTTTTGTAGGGCACCTGTTCAAGATATACGCTGCACAATGTACAGCTTCAACCCAATAATCATTAGGCAAATGCTTTGCCTTAAGCATACTCCTCGCCATGTCCATTATGGTTCGGTTTTTCCTTTCGGCCACTCCATTTTGCTGCGGAGTATATCTAGTTGTAAACTGTTTATGAATACCATTTTCTCTACAAAAACGTAGAAAATCTTTAGATATATACTCACCTCCTCTATCAGTCCTTAAGACCTTGATATGCAGCCCACTCTGGTTCTCAACAAGTGCTTTGAAATTGCGGAAATTTTCAAACACTTCACTTTTCTTTTTCAAAAAGTAAACCCAAGTTTTTCTTGTAAAATCATCTATGAATGTTAAGACATAGTGGCTGCTTGCAAGCGATGGAGTTTGCATCGGTCCACACACATCTGAGTGGACAATCTCTAAGGGTGCTTTTGCCCTTATGCTTTTTCCGGAAGGAAAACTTTCTCTGTGTTGTTTCCCAAGAATACAACCTTCACAAAGGCTGTCCGGTTTCTCTATCAATGGTAAACCACTTACCATTCCTTTTCTGTTCAACAGATTAAGACCTCCAAAATTGAGATGACCAAATCTCAAGTGCCATAACCAATTATCATCCTTTGGTTCGCTTTGGAAAGTTTCCTGTGCAACTGCTGCTTTCTCTTCACCATTCTTCAAGTCTGCTCTCATTCTGAGAGGGAACATCCTGTTCCTTGTCATCTTCACTTCAGCAATACATTGTTTGCTGGGTGGTTTATCCATGATGGTACAAACATCATTATCAAAGAAAACATTATATCCCTTATGGACAAGCTGTCCAACACTTAAGAGATTACACTTCATTCCTGGAACATAATAAACATATGCTATGGTTTTCTTTGCACCTAATCTTGTTAAAACATTTACATCTCCTTTTCCCATAACAGAAACTTTGCTATCAGTTCCTAGTGTGACTTGTGACTGCACACTTTCATCTAACATGGAAAACATTGCTAAGTTTCCTGTCATATGGTTACTACAACCGGAGTCTAGAAACCATACATCCTCATTCTTTTCTTCAGCCATATTACAAACTAAAAACAAATTACTTTGGCTGCTATTTTCTTTTGTGAAATTTGCACTAGTTCCACTTCTCATATCTTGTTTCTTCTTTCTACATTCATTTGCATAATGACCATATTTCTTACAATTGTAACATTGAACATTGGATTTATCATACCTTTGTCCTTGATCATTCTGTTGTCCACTTTGCTGGCTGCCTTGGCCTTGATGCTGATTTGGATTGCTGCCCCTTCCTTGAGCATTTGTTGGACTGTTCCTTCCACCTCTGTTCTGGCTTCTGCCTCTTCCTCTTCCTTTGCCTTGCCCTCTTCCTCTTCCGAAAGACATCTGGGACTTAAAAGCATGTTCAAGAGATGAGTTTTCACTCCTACTCAATCTCTGTTCATGGGTCATCAGTGATGCATGAAGTTCATCCACTGAAAACTTTGTGAGATCTTTAGTCTCCTCTATGGTGGTGACAATCACATCAAATCTTGAGGGTAAACTCCTCAAGAGTTTTTCAACAATCCTCTTGTCTTCAAGAGTTTCTCCATGTGATCTAATTTGTGTGACCATTCCAATCACATGAGTGAAGAATGAGTCAATAGTGTCTGACTCTTTCATACAGAGAGTCTCAAAGTCTCTCCTCAGCAACTGAAGTTTTGCTGTCTTCACTTTCTCCATTCCCTGATAAGCTGTCTTGAGAGTTTCCCATGCTTCACTGGATTTATTGGCTGCTGCTATCCTTGGAAACACACTCTCATGCACTGCTTGATACAAGAAGAAAAGAGCCTTGGCATCTTTCTTCCTATTGTTCTTCAGTGTCTCCCTTTCTGCCTGAGTTAAAAGAAGAAACTCTACTTCATTTGCTGGCTCTTCAAAGCCATCCTCAACTAATTCCCATAACTCTTGTGAGATAAATAAGGCTCTCAGGGTTATTGACCAGTAGTCATAATTCTTTCCATTGAATTGTGGGAGATGGATATTTCCCAAACTCATACCTGTGCTGGCTCCAGCCATTCTACACTCTAACTATGATAAAAAAAACTTGACTGTGTCTTTATAATTAACTGACTGTTCTGCAACAGTAACACAAAACTTATAGATAAATACCTTGAATTCCTTTTGGCTGAGTCTTCACACTGCTGGCGAAGCTGCTGCAACAAAGAACTCTTTTCCTTCAGCGTATTTGACCTTCAAATAGCCTGGATTGGCTCCGATACCATGTTGAAATTTTCAGAATTCCAAAATAATAAAACTGCCTCTTCTAACACAGAGAAATATTTTAAAAATTTGCAGACACAGTGACAGATTTTTCCCATAAAAAAATTCTATTCAGTAAAAAAAACTTGTTACAATTCTTCTTCCTCACTCAGAGGGATTTACAATTGTGACTGCTACTGTCACAGTGCACACTTAAGACCTCCGTCTCATAATAAAAAAACTTTCTGTCTCTCTGTAAAAAAATAAACAGCTCTCTGTCTATTAATAAAACTCACTGTGTTTCTATAAATCTTACACTGCTGTGTAAAAATTTAATTCTGCTCTCACTGTTTTAAAAAAAAATACACACTGCTGTGTATATTTCAAATCTGCACTCTCTGTTTTTTTTCAAAAAAAAACTGCTGTGCGTATTACATTCTGTGTGTAAAAAAAATTTACACTGCTGCTCTATATATTTATACACAAAATATCTAAATTTAATTAATGTGATTTGTTGACAAAAATCACAAAATTCTACCGCTTGAAAAATAACATTAATGGTGCCTTAAATTTCTGTCAGCACCGCTTAAGAAAATTTATGGCAAATTTTGAATTTGCTGGCAGTGGCAATTTTTTTTTTTGCGGTGGTGGCGTTTTGGTGGCGGGCTGTGCACATGTGGTGGAGCCACCACAACCTTGGTGGTTGCGGGGGGTATGGTTCTGTCCGTACCCCTCAAATATGTGACCCCCCGCACTTAATCACAGCCGCACATCTTGGGTCAACGCCCATCCAACCAGTGAACTGCGGGGGGGTGGCAATTTGTTAACGGTCGAGCAGGTCGACCCCCCGCACTCCGTCGATTTCTGTCAACCTGCCGTCGCGATACCCTGCGCCATCAGCCTGTTTGCCGTGCTGTTCCAATCGTCCTGCCGCCGATCTCCTTCGCGCAGTTGGAATTACATTCCAACAATGAGATCATTCTGCACACATAAATATACAAAACGTAATGTACAAACCAATAATGTTGAGAACTCAAAATCTTTTTTTCCAAAATACCAACTATTTCCAGACCGCCAACCATTCTCACTTCTTTCACCATGTTTTTTGTAAATACAGTGCACTGAAACAACAAAAAATGTGAGGGAAACCTCAAAAAATTACAAAAAATTAATTACACAAAGAAAGCAGTGAAATGCATATTTCAACAAACTCAATTTTCGGTAAATCAACAATGTTCCTTGCTCACGGTTTTCAACACCAACAACTTCACAAGGTGCTTCAGTTGAACATGCCACCATGAGAGGTTGTAATCCAATTGTGGATGCAACGGGTTCGGCCACTGAACATAACCAAACACCAACATCCGACCCGGAAACATTCTGCAACAAGAAGGAAAAGGCGAAAGAAAATTGTTGCAAAATAAATATTTTTCCATCCAAAAAACCAACCAGGGAAAAAAGAAAAAGCTTGAACTACCTATACTCCTCCACTAGATACAATATGAAAAGATTCAAGAGGATTGACAAAGTTGACTATATAGTTGCTACTTGGAACACCCCAACCCACATTTGTCGTAGATTGTTCCAAGTTGTCGAACATGCCAGGAACTAGATCACTATAAAAAAAAAAAAAAAACCAGAGCCGAAAAGTTGTCAATCGACATCAATCTCTTCGTCTATAAATGGTACTTTTATTCCATTGCCTTTAGATGAAAATTGGTTATTATTTGTATCGACACTCTCTAAGAGAACTGGAGATGAAAAAAAGGTCAATTTTCAGAAAAGTTATAAAGACATTTAAAAAAAAAAAAAATCAACATTAAGAATGAAGAAATCGAAGAAATTATCATTCCAAACCAAGTTTCTCTACTATGATACTCCCGATTGTCCACCCCTCCATCTACACGATTTTCTAAAAATATTTTTCTTCGTTGGTAAGAAGCCCTTTTGTGGGAATTTATAACTTCCTTGTTCTGTTGATACCATTTTCGCTGATATTCATTTGTTCCCCGAAGAGTTATAGGCGAGAGAGGTTTCTTCCTTGCACGCTTTCTTGTCCCCTCGCTCGAAATTTCTACAAGACGCTAAAACTCTTCTATTTCACATTCTTTTTTTCAACCCCAACACCGGTATACAAACCCACATACAAACCATAATGAACTCCCTATATTTTCAAATTTGTATCTAAAAACGGAACCAACACTTCTTGCCAACATAAAAATATAACGAGGAAAGTACAAAAGAAATGGAAAAAGGAATAGATATATTAAAATTCCGCAAACAAAAATTTTGGAAGGTTTTGTTTCCAAACACCAATTTCCGTAAGTTTTTTTTTTTTTTTTTTTTAAATATTTCTTTTCGACATCACGGAAAACACAACCATTTTCACAAATTTCCAGGAACTTTAAGGGTGATTGTAGAATACCAAAAAGAAGCAACAAAGTTTTTTATATGTTTGAAATAAAACATTTAATATCAACAGAAAAATCTATTGAGTATAACAACACAATTCCCAACATATAGATATGGAATTGATAGTTAAAAATATATGACAAACTATTCATTTCTAAGAATGTCCAATAACAAACATGCGAAAGTATCAAACATTATATAACGATACCCAAAGGTTGTCGTGGTATTTCCACAATAGAATCAACATCTGGAACAATCGAGAATACATTTCCATTTTCGATGTATTCACTGAAACCATCAACATAAGTAACATGGAACCATGTTAGTTACTTCCAACATGGAGACACCATTAGAAATTGTTGCTCTACAAACCCAAATCATATACATTGAACTGTGCTCCCATGGAACCCAAAAAAATCACTTTCGCCTGGACAATGCGAAAAGAAAGGCACCTAGAAATTTACTGTTTATATCCAAATAGATGTCTTCAAGAAAAATTCAACTAAACCCCAATCATCTTCAAAATATAACCCCAATCATCTTCAAAATATTCGAGTCTTCCTTCACTGAAAGGTTTCCCACTTTAAAAATTATCTAATTCTTTCAATGCCCAAATAGACGTTGCACCATTATTCACAAAACAAACAAGTTGGTTATTGTATTTCCCTATAGCCATACAACGTAACTTTGAAATAGGTACAAATGTAAAATCCCAATTTTTACTGTTTAGATCCACCCAATATATTGGGTACCCATATGTAGGATAATCATCATAATCTTTGTCCAAATACAGCCAAATAAAATTTCCTCCATAAAATATAGTCTCCTTCCGCGGTGGCACACCACCATAACGAAGTATTGTTCTCCTCTAAACCATGTCATCACTAGTACAAAGTAAAAAAAGTCGATCCATTTCACTAGACACATGCCTCGGGACAACCCCAAACATATTTTTGTGGGCTTGATTTATGGAAAACAGAAAAGAATCCTTGCTCCCCAAAAGCAATATAACTAATGTTCCTAAAAGTCTTTGTCAAAGTGTTTACAATAAAGTAATTCTTTAAACCTAGACAATTTGGAGGCAAACTAAATAGAATCATTGATCCAATAGTGAATTTAATTCTGCACTCAAATTCAAGAAAAAGGGAAAAATATGGAAGATATTACTCCTTTATCACAAAGGTAAGACACAACGAAGCAACCAGTGGTCGTACAAACGAGTAAACCAATAAATTCAAACTCTTTGTCAGAAGAACGATCACAACCAGCAATAAAGACCGAGTTTCCCAAGAAATGACACCATCGTTTGCAAACCAACTTAAATCTCAACAACATAGACAAAGGAAGCCAACGGAAAACAAGTGCAATAATTTTGAATGGTAGGAACTCCCAAATACTCAGATCCATATCTACAGAACTAAATTTGCTGGAAGGAAAGAAAACGCTACACATTTTACGGCATGCCAAAACAAAACAATGTCAACCAAATGGTGACAATGTTTAACATTGAAACTTATTTACACAAAATATCAATATTCTCCAAAACATTGCATATTCATATCCTACAATTTGGCTGATGCACAATAACAAGCTGGGAAATAAAAACTTCTCTTAAAAATGAACCTTTAGAAAGGAAAACATAATGTTAAAGAATAATAAACGAAAAGAAAAAAACAACGACACAAACACTCATTCAAACCAGCCCAACACCTACATTTAGAAAAAAAACAACCCGCCGAGTGAAATTTCCACGCAAACAATCGTTTCATCACATTGTAAATAACATTTTTCTCAATGCCATTGCACACATATTCATTGTTGATTTTGTTAAACTCAATCTAAAGTTAAGTCTATATAATTAAAGGAAGGAAATGAAAATAAAGGAGAAAGGAAGCCATTGTAAAAAATCCTCAAAAATAAAAAATAGCAAAAATGCCAAATACTTGCATGATTCCATGGTGTTAACAAAAAAAGAAAGAAGAGACTACATAGTTTTTTAAGTGACAATGAAAATGGTTGCAATACTAAACATTGTACATAGAACTCGATAAATCAAAATATTTACAAATATACTTAAATTCAAAAACCACATTTTATAATTTAAATATCAAGAAACAACCAATTATGTTTTAAGAAAAAATTAAAAAAAAAATAAAATTTGCAAATTACTTATTCTCAATTTTGTTTTTACATAAATTATATCAACAAGGAATATGAATAAGGAGAAAAAAATAAAAGTAAACAACAAATATACCACACATTATCTTTTTATTATATAGTTTAATTTGAGAAAACTTATTAATAATAACATAAAAAAATAATTTCCCAGATGTGGGTAACACGTCAAGATCGTGCGAGGATAGATCCTCCCATGCTCAGGATGACACCGTCCTACAACAACAACTCTTACATGATGCAAAAACTCACATCGTCAATCATTTATACCAATGCTCTGCCTTACTTAACCTCTTGACATACTGCGTATCACATGAAGTCACACTTGGATTATACCTCACCGCCTCTATGCTCATGCTAGAGGTCTTCAAAAGGCTTTGAAGTTCCTCATTCAACCATCTCATTGTTGCTCCGACCAGTCTATAGAGCCATCATTGTTATTCCCCTTGCCATCACGCCGCTTCTCCAGCTTCACTCACGCACCTCCGCTGTTATTTCCCTTCCTGTTGCATGATCCCCCGGTTTTTCGATCCCTATTGCGAGCCCCCTGTAGCGCACCCTCCTGCCTTGTTGTGCACCTCCCTCTTGAAAGACCCTCCTCATGTGCTTCTCCCTGATGCATGCTATCTATGGAGAACACCCCTGTTGCACGGCCCCCTATTGCATGTCACCCTGCACCCCCCCCCCCCTCCTCCCCCCCCTCTCTACACCTCTTTTGTGCGCACTCCAACTGCGCATCCACCTTCTCTTGGCATTTTCTCTCTACTGGCATCCCTCTCTCTGCTTGATAGCCTCTCAATGGCCCCGTGTCAATATCAAAAGCCCATCAGGGGTAGCCATAAAGGAGCGTTATTGAGGCGCTACCATCACGGCCAAGACCAGCGTCTGGAATCCATTAAAGGTTCCTCTTCAGGAAGCCACAAAAGGTAGGCTACTCAAATTCCTCATTGCACCTAGGAAGAGATTGCCTTGACTTCGGAGAATCCTAGGGGTAGAAGAGGCCCCATAAAATCTACCATAGTGCGCTTTGAGATGCCCACTCCTTGGAAAATCAAGCCACTCCCTGTTCACGAGCCAACGGAGGAGGAGACAAACATTTGGATCATGGATTCGGATGGAGTATGGACTAGAGTTCTAGATGCATAGTACCCTGTTGCTCCTATCACCTGTGTGGCCCCTCTGAAGCCTCCACGCAAGCCCACAGCTAAGGAGGAATTCATTGCACATTAATATGGATGCCTCATCAAGAAGGATGACCCCGTGACAGAGGAAGATGAAGGAACACCATGACTGCGCGGTAGCACAGTTCATTTCTGAATTTTATCAACTTGGGACATACTACAACTCTCTCTTTTTTATACGTGTTACAGAATATTTTGTAAAACATAATTGTAGACTCTTTGAAGGGGTTGGTTTCCTCCGAGGAGGTAGCCAGAAACTTGCTTTATTTTGAAAAATACCAAGGCTGGGATTGGCTAAGCACTGCTTGCCATCTTAGTCTGATGCCTATGTAAAATTTCTTTTATGATTTAATATAGTTTAACCTAACTTACAAAAAAAAAACATAAAAAATAATATATTAATATTTAATAAAAGAACGGAATATATTTTCAACAAGTTTCAACAACCACTTATTGCAAATCTCCACTTATTATTTGAATATTAAAAAAATAATACCATCTTAATCATTCATTATGTGAGCCATTCATAAGTTTTTTGAGCCAAAATTAATGAAATTATATCAACATGAAAGATAATTATTTTCACCCCTCATCAAAATAGCTCAATAATGTTAAATTTCATCATGAAAAAACCATAAATAATAAAAATATCCTTAAAAATACATGTTATGGATGCATATTACATATTTTTGACAAAATATCTCTCATAGTTTAAACTAGCAATTGCACCACATGTTGCAAAGGAAACGTCGTAAGGTTGTGGTATAGGAAAGAATAACATATAAGAAAGAATAGGTAGTACGAACTTTCTCGGCTCCAACTGATCCTCTAGAATAAAGGGTGGAGAATTATGTTTACTGGACCTCAAATCAAAATACACATATTGGCTAATTGACGTGGAACAACTTCTTTGTTATTAATTGCATGTAAGATGTGTTTTTTCATAATGGATGAGACATTTTGGCCAAAGTACTCAAGACATCTATATGACGAAATCTGCATGTTTATTTTTTTTATGCATGAAGGGGCACTTGGTTTTTATGACCAAGTTGGGCATACTTCACCCTTACACGAAATTATTTTCTTCTATCACATTCACAATTTTCCTTCCACGAAATTATTTTCTTCTATCACATTCACAATGTTGAATTCCTCTAATACTACTCCTAGAACTCTGACTCTACTCTACAACTATAATTATTTAATGGAATAAAAACTTATCACTATGACATGGTGTACTTAGTAAGAGACTACTAATAAGATTAAGTATGGTAAATCCACCTTCACCTTTCATTTGAACATAGAGCATAGAATTATCTTAATCGTCAATTTTATGGATAAGAGACATTTGGGGCCTTTTTAACCCTTGGGGATGATTAATTAATCTCAGTTAATATAATTTATATTAATAAATTATCTACAATTATATTTCCAATATTCCACTTCTTTGAAACTTTTCATCTCAAAAATAATAACAAACATCATGAAGACCCAAAAGTAAGAAGAAAAAATCAACTCATAATCGAATCTAGCGACTTCTTTAAGGATCATAATTGAAGACTTTAGTGCCTTTTAAAGATCATTTATTTTCCCATCAAATAAAAAACAACAATCAAATTTTGTAGTGACAAGAATGGAAACAAATTTTAAATGTAATAACTCGCTTTCCTAGTTATATTGTCTCTCTCTTTTTAAGCGATTTTTGAATTAGTGAGATAATGTAGCTCATTTGGATTCCAAAATCCTTGAGTAACCCATTTTCTGAAGAGTCGTATTTTGTTTTTAATTATGCTATTTGGTCCTCCATAGCCTTGTTAACGTCCGTGTATCAGGGAAAATGGATTCCATACATTCCATTATCCTTATACTTCAGATCTAAATGAATGGAAATAGATGGTATGTGAATGTAGGTATGAATACTTGATACTTTATTGAGTCACTCTATGCCATAATGGGTAAAGGATTTAGGAAAATAATATTATTTGTCATCTTTTATTGTATCACTCTATGCCACAATGGGTAAAAAAGTTACTATAAATTAAGATTATTTTCCAATATACAATCAATTAACTTTTTATGTTAAATTTAATATTTATAATTTCTTATATTCTATCTTAAAATATATATAAATTTTTTTTCCCATTTATACCTCTATATAATACATTTTATTAACTTTGTATATACTTTTTAAATTTAATTTTGAAAACTCATAAAAACAATTTCAAATAATCCATGTCTCTATATATATTTTATTGAGAATATATTATTAAGTAAATGATTGGTTTCCCATTTAGGAATCTCTATATATATTTTATTGAGAAGATATTAAATAAATTATTGGTTTCCCATTTAGGAATGTCATATTCCTTAGATTTTAATGGTAATCTTGTATATAAAGCTAATGTGAAATTAAGTTGAAATTAAAGTAATATTAAAGTAACATTGAAATATTTTTTTATTTGAGTGACAAATATCCAAATTGGTATATGAAATCCCTTGTTGTTATGAAAAATAACCTTTTAATTTCAATATATAATTTTTTATAAAAATAAAATAAAAAAATACATACTTCTAAGCATTAAAACCACTGAATTCAATTATAAAAATTAAAATGACTATATTATAAATTATTATAAATTATATAGAAATATTAAAAATCATGACATATAATACTATATTATTACATTTTATAGTAAATAAATAAGTCTATTAATATTTGAAAATTTGTCTTAATGATATCATTTACCTTTTAAAAAAATACAAATATTATGTAAAAGTGTATACTATAAATTATAAATAATACCTTAAGCTTAAAAAAATTACAAATATTATGTAAAAGTGTATATTATAAATTATAAACAATATATAATATATGTGCATTTTATTTAAAATTTGAATATATTGTTTTAATAAATTTTATAAATGTAATTAATTATCTTTACAAATTTTGAGAAAAACTTATTTATTAGATAAAGTTTTTATTAGAATTTTTAAATTTAAAAAACCCTCTTTCATATAAATTTCATATAGATTAAGTACTCACAACACTTAATTCAATTGAATACTAAATCATATTTCAAAATTGCCAAAATAAATATCTCTAATGAAACAGTTATGCACATACAATGAAAGTATATAAATTAAGAACTCAAAGCACTTTATTTACCTGAACTTTTACAAATTTGCAATAAAGATTTACATATTTTTTAATAAAAAATTATTAATCATTTTTTTTATTAAAAATTATACACATACAATAAAGAACTCACCACATAGACCGTAGAGTATTGGCAATTAGCATATAACCGTGGATGCATGTCTTCTGCTTAAGCAGAGAATGGTAGTTTGTTGTCTTCTTCTGAGCATTGAAATAAAGGTTGTTGGAGCGTACAAAATTTCTGGTATTGAATTTTGTGAGTAAATTGTTTGTTGTAACATAGTCTATTCATTCCCAAACATTGATTATTACCACAGGCCCTAAGTAGAAATCACAGCAAAACGTTAGGATTATAATTATGATTTAGCATATATGTATGATTTTACATACAGAAAGAAGCAGAAGTCAAGAATATCAGATCCTGCACACACAGATTAATTATTGTAAAAGTTCAGGGAACCAATGATACTCTGTAATAAACTAATATGTGATTCTCTGAAAACTCTAAAATTGATTGCTAATTAAGCTTATATTTATAGCTATAATAATTTTATTTTAAATTTAAATAAATATATGCTACACTAACAAATAAATATTTTAAACAATTTAGACCTACGATTTTGATTAAGAAGATTGTACATCATAAAACTCTGTGAAATGCTCTAACCTCTGCATATGCTTAAGTTTGACACAATACTCAAAACTCCCACAAAGATACCAATGAACCCGTCTTGACAACAACTCTGATTCTGCATTCTTTTCAACTTGACACAATTAAATGCACACAAATATCAATCTTTCAGTGCTTCGCAGCTCCTCCAATTCTATTCTACCTCTAATGTTCATTATTCGAACTTATTCTTTTAGATTAACACAATTAAATGCAGACAACTCCTCCAAAGATACAAATACATGGCACCTTTGAATTCCATGCACAAATTAATTTGCAGCTTTGGAAGATTTTTCAAATGCTCGAACATTGTATGTTCCTCGACTTGACGCGAAGACCTCCAAAGATAGCCATCCAAGCTAATAGATTGGAGGCTCCTCATGCCACAAAAGGAACTGTGAATTGTGTTAGAGCAAATAAATTTATACAATAAAGGTGAAAGGAAAAAAACAACTTTTATATAACAAAACAAAATGACATGATTACCCGGCCTATTCTCCTCGGACTTCCAGATTGGGGAGCTCCAAGCTACCAAAAAAGAAAAAAAATTACAGTCCACTTTCAGCACCGCAAGAAAATTGGTTTCAAGGTCGAGCACGTAGACGTTAGTGATGTTCTGGTTCTCGAGGAAGACGGCGGTTCCAAGAGCCTGTTCAGTACACTCCACAATGTTGATTTTCAGTTTCCGCTCACCATCGTTGCTTCTTGAATGAAGGACAGTTACGGAAAGAACAGAAAATAAAAATATGGTAACTGTTATAATTAAAAAATCAAAAATTCAACAGTTATGATTAACACAATCGTCTAACAAAACATCAAATGGTACAGATTATGACAACAAAGCAACCAGGGGAATTGTTTTCAAATTAAGACGCCTTACGACGTAATTATCTATATTATCATGTTAAAAAAAATTATTATAAAAACAAAACAGTTTTTGTCCATTTCTTAAAAAAAAAAATATTGTATAAAGAAAACAAACTTTCACTTCAATTTCCTTAGTAATTGTGTCTATAATGTTTTGTTAACATTATCAATTTCAAATTATTTTAAGAAAATAAAATTTGTACCATCTTTTACCTTAAATTGGTTTATTAAATACAATGTTTTTATATTGCAAAAAAATATTTTATTAATCAACTATTTTTATATTTTACATTAAATTGGTTTATAAAATACAATGGTTTTATATTGCAAAAAAATTATTTTATTAATCAACTATTTTTATATGGACTATATCACATACAAATTAAAAGTCACACTTCATAAATATAATTTGATGTTGACATTTTAGTTTTTAGTCATTATAAGTTCACATTGCTGGTCTCATTAGACAACTTCCATTTATGTATAAATATGTTTTTTTAATAGTAAACATGTTTAAGCTATTGTGCATTGATGTTTTATTATTGCATTGATGTTTTATTATTTTATAACTTCCATTGATGTATAAATATGTTTTTTTTTAAATAAGCTAATATGCATTAATGCATATTATTTTCCTTTTTTATTGTTATTATTTTTCTTGTTTATTATTTTTAGTGTAAAATTTTCATTTGACATGGGAGATTATTTTAATTACTTTTCGATAATGGGTGAGATGTAATAACGAGGTGATAAGTCACAAAATGGACAAAAAAAACATGCGCATTGTATCGCATTTATTAATACAACTAATTCGTCAATGTTTTCAAAAAAATATTGCAATTAAAGTTTCCAGCATTCTAATTGCCCACTTTAGTCAAGTAGAACATTAAGAAGCTATGAAACTATGATATTTAAAAAAAGAAAATGTATATAAGGAATCTTTCTTTATTGCATTAAAAAAAATATTATATAAATAAAGCAATTTTTCACTCCAATTTCTTTAGTAATTGTGTCTATAATGTGTTGTTAGTATTAATGTCAATTTAACATTAATTTCAAAAGGTAGCCAAACACAGTTTATGTATTTTTTAGACTAAATTACTTTATTAGATATAGTGTTTTTTCAAAAAATAAATAAATTAATATAGACTATATCAAACACAAATTAAAAGTTATTTTTGATCAAATTAATTAGATATTGAGATATGCATGCAACATGTATCACACCCAAAATTAAATTCAACATCAAACATACTAGGCATTAAACATTTTCCCATGCCAAAAATAGTGTCACGTTTTATCAATACAAGAAGGTATAAATGCACATATAATGCTAATGAGGAGTCACATGAAATGATTGTAACTGTGAAGGTCCTCATCGATCGATGTCTTTGAACACATTAGTGTTCGCCATGAAGAAAAATATATGCTGGTCACCATTAAAAACACGTAATTAGTGATGTTATCCGGGATGGAAGGTTTATAAGTAATTTCTAAAGAAAAACCATCCCTCAATGGTGACAACATAGCAACAACATTTTCTAATGCATCTACAGTTGTGTTATGCATTCTTGAAATGGAAATAACATTAAAAGCTTGGAAATGTGAAATTAAACTCCATAACTCTTGTTGATAACTCTTTAGATGAGGTGACACATAATGTATGATGTCACGTACCTATCACACCACAATTTATGAATCACCTACTTCTTTTAGGGATGCAACATTGAGGTCGATGGGCTATTTGTATGCCCTAGATGATTGCATCATATTCAACAGTGTGCTACTGCACTCAAATTCCAAGCAGCTAGAGATAAAAAAAAATCTCTGTATCAGGCCTATTAAAATGCAACCAACTACAAGTCCTTCCTACATCTTAGAACCATCAAAGTACAAAATCAACATGTTATATGTACAAGGATCATGAACTACACTATTACTAGTGCTACTACTATTACTACTACTACTACTTACTATAAAAAGGTAATTTGTACTAGTTAGGCTAGGCAGGAGATCCAAATGTGTTTCTAGTGGTACTGGGGATGGATGTGGAACATAAAACCCCAATTGTGTCTCCCGAAAGCAATTGCCAAAAATTAGGTCTGTGAAATCCACTGGTTCGTTATGTCCATTCAAAGGAGTAACATTATGTTTCGTGTCTCTTTCTGAATCCACTCAAATCTGGTTGTTTCTTCCCTTATACTGAATTCATATGTGTGACCAGTATGTAACAAAGTATCCTTATAACTTACTTGACCAGACTCTTCTTAAAATAAGTTTGTATGCCTTCGGTATGTCCACTATTACTATGTTTATGCATTGGTGAACTCATCTGTCAGATGATAAGCAGATGATCACATCTCTAAGTTCACCCACTACGTGGACAAGATGCTTGTCTAGATGAATGATATGTGAATTTTTTTCATCCCATTTTGCATTGATTTTATTTTCGACAGATAATGACATTACATTCACTGATGCACCAAAATCAATCAAGCAATTGTGTACATTGTAATTGAAAATTTCAACATTAGGAGAAAAGGAGGGAAGAGTGTACTCACTTCTATTTTTAAATCATTAAGTATTGGCTTGAGGGAACCAGAAGAGATACCTGATCCCTTGTATGAAGGGGAATTTTTACTTGCAAAGGATTTCCCAAGCGCCCGTAAGAAGATTTCTTGTTGGCTTGTGATATTTGTGAACTCAAACATTGAAATATTTGCACGAATCTTCTTCATTTCTTCTACTATGTTATAATCCACTACGGGAAGGATGCCCGAAGTGTCTAGGGAGGTAGTTTGACTTGTGACTTCTGGAGCGATGGTCTTGTCTTTACTATTTGCGAAAGTGTTTTTCCTTGAGGCCGCTTTCCCATACTTGCTCTAAGTGTTCTATGTTGAGTTGATTGGCAGTTTAATTTTCCTTAACATATATTATTTGAGTTTCCACTTTGTTAACTTTGTTATAGTGGTTGGCACTTGCCTTCTTAGATTATATCGATTGGTCTGCTTCTAATTCGAAGGGTCACTCGAAGGTTGTTTCTCGGCTGTACTCTTTTGGGTTGAAAGTGTACAATTGAACATATTTACCGTATTCCCAACACTTGGGGTCTCATCGGTTGCAGCAGCTTGATCCTTTTCTTCTTCAGGCTCGGTCTGCTCATCAACAAGCACCACATCGCATAGGTGCATAACAAGAGAATTCATTGTGTGATTCCATTGTGGGAATGTTTTCTCATAATGGTAATCTTGATGATGCGAAAAGTATGTGTCCATTCCCAACCTGTCAAGATTCAATGAAAAGTTCGATCTACGCAAACATTGTTGGTTGGTTATTATTTCTACCTAAATTCACAATCATATGATACAAAAATTGACTATGTTCCATTGCATGTGATTATTACCGAAAGAATTTTAAAATTTGTATGATGGATCACAGAAGCTTAGTTTCTAAGAACTTCACAATCCTATTGAGCAAGTTGTATCACAAAGGCTTGATTCTCACGGTGGTCTCACTTGACCTTTGTTTGAGTTATACCATCTCATTTGATAGATTCTTAACCATGCAGGTCAAGTTCTCAAGATCAGACGATTATATCTCTTTGGACTTGCTTATGGGGGCCTGAGACATTTTGCCTATGTATTTGGAGTACTTTTTTTGTTCATCTTCTGAGATGACTCCAATTTCATGCAAGTCCTTCTCAACTGCGATAGACTCTTCATAATTTTCCATTAGTAATGGTTTTGCAGTTCGCTTCATGAATTGCACAATCTTTTCTTCGAAGGAATGAGTGTATTAATCTATGGTGATGGAGTCATGAGGTTTATTATCTTCTAGAAATATATTTAGAATGTGATTGAACCTCTGATTGAATTATTTGAATTTTTCTTTCTGCTATATCTTTAGATTACCCAACTCTTTCATCAACATGGTGGGGGTCTTATCACCATAAAAAAATTCTAAGAAAATTTTCTTAAACCCCCTCCAATTTTGGATGCAATTCAAAGGAAGGATGTGATACCCTACAGCTTCTCTACCATCCAAGGTAAATTGTAAAAGTTTGCATGCAACATCATCGTGACATACCTCAAGTGTTTTTAGATGTAGGTATTTTTTTTTCCATATGGTCTTCAACCTTGACTGCCTTATCAGGGTTATTCTTTGCTAAAAGCTTCTCCAAATGCTTTGGCATCTTGTGTAACAAAACCAAAAGTTCAAGTGGGCCCCTAGTCATTCGATCCTTTTATTATTCAACCATGTATTCTTCTTCGCTCTCCTCCTCTTCTTTACCAAATTATGATGGCTCTTCTTCTTCTTCCTCACCGCCCAACCCACAGAAAGTTATGTCTGAGAGTACAAGGTTATCTCCACTACCACCACTGAAAACTAGAGGTTATTCTGCATTTTCCATAGGGTCTACTAACTCTTCAAGGGTGGTAAGAACTACGTCTTCAAGAGAAGAATCCACTATCCCAATAGGGGTGGTTTTTTTTTATATGAATAATATGGAAGACTAAGTACTCCTGGAATCAATCGAATTGATTTTGAAAATTTATGGGTTATAACATGGATAACCCAAAGTTGATTGTATGGAATCTGAAAAGTTGAAGTGGGATTTAGTTGGGAAGAGTTAACAACTTCAGAAACACTAGTAAGGGAGGTGCATTGAACTTTGCTTCCTTGATCAGAAGATGAGATGTTTTGGTCAATGGGTTTATCAACCAGAAAATAATGGATGCCCTCCTTCTAGCGCTAGAAATTTTGAAGGTGTTGGAACCTCCAACATTCTGGGGATCTCCTGAATAATATGAGGTCCAAATTTGACCTCACACTGTTTGGTGTAGGATTCCTATCCAGAATAAAGGCTCGTTCCCATATTCTTAAAGATTTTCCTTTGCTCTAAATGTCAGCAAGAGAGATGGATGAAAAGGTAATTTCGTAAAGCAAGGGGGGTGTTCCTCGTGAATGTCCAATTGCAAGTATGTCAAGGTTCTTCTACTGCGATGGAGAGAGAAAAGTGAACCTCTAAGAGAGAGGTAATAGTACCACCCAGGAAGAGACACACATAAACCGAAGGATCTGTCTAACATCCAATAGAATAGTCTACAGGGGATGTGATGATCATTAGAACCAACAATTGAGAAATATCTTCCTAATATCCTATGGAAAAGTACAAAATAATGGGAAAACAATAACAACCATTATAGCACATTCTTAATAAGATAATTATTAAAATAACCAAAAAAGTTCAACTATCTTAGCACATGTGAAAGAAAACATGAAATACAAACATATGCACAATAGTCTTACAAACATTCATAGTCCATGCATGAAGAACGTGTTGGCCTCAGAAGGCTTATGTTATTAAGTAAAAATTCCAAGACACATATATACAATGAAAATCACTAGCTCCAATAGTGGAGTGTTGAAGCCACTCCTTGCTCCACAAAAGAACTAGCTTATCTCTCTAATGTTTTGCTGGTGGAGCCAAGGTGAAAGTCCTTTTCTCATACAATTAGGAAGTATATATAACCAAGGGTGACTCTTTGACTACCCTCATGACTATTTGAAATCCCATGAATTTTAAATTTGCATGACTCTTTACATTCCATGTGCATCCTTTGGACTTCCACTTTACAATACATTTGATTACAATATGCATGGTGTACAATAGTGGTGTGGCATATGACCACTCATGACATGACATGACATAACACTGTTGACATGGACTGCTTGATGACATGGAAATGTCAAAGAACTATTTTTTTGAGAGTTGAGTTTCTTCATGAAAGAACTTTCCTTTTCACCTCTGCATGCCTTGGTGATAAGGAGTATTCAATGAACTCAAGTCTTGGGTAGTGGTCACAAACTAGTGTCTTTGTGCTTTATCTTGATCAATCAACTTGTGAGTTGAGCTGTGAGAGTTTCTTTGAGAATTGTTACCTCATTCTTATCCTCCTTCATCATCTCACTATGACATTATAGAGTAAATGTTTCTGAAATTCACTCACGACAAGATGCCATCAATCCAAAAACCTGTAGCCTAAGATGATGCATTCTGATCCATGAAATGAGCCCGGAACAAGTGACAGGCTGGACAGGGAGGCTTAGTGATTTCACAGTTGCATAGTTCAGGCAGGAAATGGGAAGCCTTGACCCTTGATACTACGCAGTGCGCAATTCAAGCTTGGATTAGGGACATGACTGTACGGTTTTCGGAGCCAGTGGGATAGGCTACAGGGATGGGCACTAAGAGAGCTTACTGCGCAGTTTTGGGAGTCAAGGAAGGTTGGGTGACTGCACAGTTGTGTAGTTTAAGGGCTCAGGGGATGAGATTTAGGCTTGAAGTTGCGAAGTGCATAGTTAAAGTCAGGCTGGAGGCTGTGACTACACAATTTTGGAGGTCAGGGTCGAGGCTTGGTCACAGAAACTACACAATGCAATAGTCTTGGTAGGAAGGAACTTCACACTGTACAGTTCCAAGAAGAAAGTTCATAGCTAGAGGACTGAGATTGTGTAGTTCACAGCTCAGGGAAGGTCGGGTGAAGCTAAGTTTCTCGATCGAGAAGTTTTTTGAAAAATGACTAAGTGCGGGACTAGTGAGATCAATGTGATCAGTGATGAAATTTGACTATGATCACACACTTAGGATATTTGATGATTCAAACAACATAACTCATCCAAGATATACAAGAAAAGAATTTTCCCCCATGTGACAACTTTACGACTGGTTATGACAAGTGCGACAACAAAAGATACACTTTATGACTATTGTGACGACACTTTTGTGATAATGCTCAAAACTTTGGAAATGAGTGCGATAGGTACTTACAAGGTTAGAACAACACATTTTCACAAAGGTGACTTCTTGGAACCACTAGAACAAGCTCACACATATAATTTGTCAACCAACATACCAAATATGACACTTTTCCTATCTTGCGAAAGGGATCACAACATTCTAAGAAAACCAATGAAATGAACTTTGAAGTTTGCGACAGTAAAGAACAAGACCAAGGAAGGCTCTGAAATTTGGTACAAATAAAAATTTTGGAGGAAGTGTTGTAACAACTAAAACATGAATCTACTACATTCAATGAAATGTGGTCACTATACAAAATTGAGGAAACTAGGTTGAAGGAAAAATATGATGTAGGATCAAATGAGGAAACTCAAGCATACACTACTATGGCAAAGAGAAAATGGAAGTTTGGGAAATTTGGTCCTCATAAATGAAAGAAGAATATGGCAAAGGTTCAATGGTATAGATGTCAAGAATATGGGTGCTATAAGAAGGATTATTCAAATATAAAAAAGGACAATGAGAAAAGAGGAAGGTCAGAATCCCATATCATTGAAGAAGCGGAGGAAGCTGAAAAGAAGAAATCCAAGAAGGAGGAAGTAAAATATCTCTACTAAGATTGATATAGCCTTCCTTGCCTATTTATTTGTAAGCTTTTTGTTTCAAATTTTATGTTGTAAAGTATGGCAATGATAGGAATCATTAGAAGCATGATAGGATGCATCATGTTAGGAGATGGAACTATAGAAGCATATGATTGAAAGCAAGAGCTCGTAACATCATCATAAAGAAGCATAGCTGAAATATGAGTCTATGATAGAAGGATGTAGCTCTTGCTAACCTCATTATAAGCATAAGGAGTACTTATGGGGAAAAGAACGTCATTTAGTATATAACTCATCCTACATCTTCCAAAAGGATCATTTTCAGTATCTAAATAATCAAGATCCTCTGATGGAACCCTCATTAGAAGGTGCACCTGTTGGTAGAATGTAATATTCATTTTTTTGATATGGTAAAAGTGGACAGAACCTACACATGGTATTTATTGTAGTATTCTCCCATGGTATCTTCCCCTAGTATTTTCCTTTGTTTTTCAAGGGAAATAATAAAATAAGGCTTCTAGAGAGCCCATCAAGCCTATAAAAAAGGATAGGATCTAGGCATTAGGATCATCCTAAGTTTGTCACTCTTATTTTGTTTTGTTGAGAACTTGGTGTGGCCAGTTCTAGTTGGATCTCGGGACAAAAACCCACAATGAACTTGTATGGTGGATCAAGTCAGGATTCACAAAGGTGCTTGAGTGTGTTAGATTACTGTTTAATAAGAAGCCATGCATGAAATTTGCAGTGGCTCGAGTCTTATTTGCATGGGAATGTATCTTTTTTTTCAGTTATTAATATAAATAAGAGGCTGCATTTTCATATCCCTCTTATGTTCGTTATTTTCTATATTAAATTTTTTTATTAAAACACACAAGTGTGCTAGATCCATTGATAAGTTTGTTGTTTGGGATCTTACATTTCTATTAGAGTTTTGCATCCTGCTTGAGGGTTTATTGAGATTAACTTCAAGGAAAAATCATGATCGAAGATTTCAAGAGAAACTAATTTTCGGTAATTTCACCCTAGCTAGAATCTCAGAAATTTTGGTGGTTCTCTATAGCCACCCTAATTGGCTCATTACTATTGAATTTTCTAGAGTTTTTTTTTCTTTTTTCTACAAGGTATTTTTGGTGAGGGACATTGGTTGGAGAAGAATTTTTTTATGAAGGGGTCGATTTCTTTAATTTTTAGGAAGCATATCCATTATTTTTATATGTATTGTTGATAGGTCAGGGAAACAAGATCGACCGGAGGTAGTTTTTGCGTGCCACTGTCATTATCAAGGCTAAGAGGCCATATAAAGCTTTCTCTAACGAATATCACGTTAGAGGGCAGAGTGATCATGTCGCCACAGATCTAGTACCTGGTCGAGCAATCAATTGTGAGGGAGCATGGAAATTCAGGGCGCCAAATGAGCGAGTATCCAAACAAGAGTTTCAGATCTCGGGATCTCTTGAGCATAGCCATCGCTGAAAAGGTCACATAAGTTATCAATTGTGGAAAAAGGCACGAAGGAATGTAATAAAGAAAAAATATGACAACAAAAATAAGATCGAGATTTCTTGAGCTATGGCTTGTTGAGTGATGTCATGGAAAGTCAGATCCAACCGGAAGTGAGCAAGTTGCATGCATTGAAGGAGAATCACATTCTCTGAGTGAAGAATCATTGAACTGTGATTCAATTGAGAAAATCGTTGAGGAAGAGCGTTGGAGTAGGGGAGAGGGAAGATTTCTGGGATATAGGAGAGGAAACACCGCTGGTGAAAGGGGATCATTAAAAATGCAGCAGAAATCACTGACAGGGAGGAGCGAATTCATGGGTTGCAATTGAGTAGACTCGTGGGAAGGGAACACTGAAATCCTGTGTCGTTGAGCTGCTGGACATTAATATACTAATTATAGGCGAGTGAGAACAAGGAAATCGCATTTCCTATGAGAGATCAAAATTCCTTGCAGACGCTGGCAGATCAATGGTGAATTTTTTTCAAACGTCAATTTCTCTGAGCATGACTCAGATTCCATGAGCTAGTGTATGACAGAGTTGCAAATAGTCCATAAGGGGTGACAACAATTTATAGAAGCATTTGTGGATGCCTGCAACAAGGGTCCACACGGATCGTAGCAACTGGAGGTTAATCATTGTCCAGTCACTGAGTTGTTGGATGACAGATTGGTCGTTGAATTAAAGGGTGGCCGAATAACATATTTAACTCAGTCGTTGTTCCTTGCAGATCAATCTCCCAGGGCACAATTTGAATTTAACGGGGATCGCTTTATGCTCCAGGATATCCACTCATTTGAGGACGAGTTTATTCAGAAGAGGGTTGGAATGCATGGTAAAATCGTGATCTGTTGAAGGTTTAATTTTTGCATAATTTCCACAAATAGTGACCATGGTTTGAGAGTTGAATTCTATGATATAAAGGAAGCATCGCGCAGCAGATCCAGCGAAAGAGGGTCCAAGAAAAGATGATAGTGACGGAATCCCAAAGAGAGGATGAAAGGAAGCATCGCGTAGCAGATCCAGCGAAGATACTAAACTCCTGTTGTCGTTTTCTGAATGAAGCTTTGAAGCACTTTTTCATTTAGTTTATTGCTTATTCAATATTGTTTGAATCTCTTTGTAGTTTATTGCTTCAGGAACTTGAGAATTCTTTATAATATTATATATAGGGAGCTATAAGGGTTGTTTATATATTAATTAAAAAGAGAGAGGGGTGGGGAGGGGTGAGTTTGGTTAAGCAGTTATAAGTGTTTGTTTATTTTATTTTATCTTTTTTTAAAAGGTAGAAGAGAGAGAAGATAAGGAAATTAAGGCGTTTTAGGTAATTATTATGTTTTTGGAAATTTAAAGTGTGATTGTATTTTGTTTAAAAGATATCAGTATTGTTGCATATTCTTTTTCTTTGTTATGTGAATATGGGTCATTTTGAAGAGATCTTGGAAAATATACATAAAATTTTTGATGAACTAGTGAGAATATATGGTGCTTTACACAACAATAGTCTCTTAGACCAAAATGATGGTCAAAGTAGCAAACCATTTTCGAAAAGAGTCCATATCATCCTGCAAGAAAAGAGCCCATGGGAATTGAAGGAAGGACAGGAAAGAGGGGCTAAGCTCTTCACACTTGGATTCGAGCTACAATGAATAAAGTCAATCATATACCTTCATAAATTGGAAGAATTAGACACGTGCCTATCTGAGGTGGAGCAACCAGAATGGAAGAAACTCAGTTGGGCTCTCAAGCCATCCATGCTTGCATTAATATAACCCAAACTTTTGGAACACCCTTGTGAAGATGTCAGGCTCACAATTGCTTCTTGTCTCAGCAGGGTCATAGCTCTAACATAGCCACTACTTCCCTACAATAATGATCTCATGACAAACATATTGTAGCTCATAGTAGAATCCCTTTAGGGATTGAATAAAATCATACTTCCTACCTTTCAAAAGTGGTGCCGAATTTTAAAACTCATGGATGAGTTTAGTTTTGGCACCTCTATGCTGAATTTGGAATGTGACAACTTGATCTTTCAGTTACTACAATGTTTTTACATCAACATTACATCAACTCATCCAAACTGTGTCAAAACAAACATGCAAAAGATTGTGTCTCTATTGTTAGAAGGATATGCTGACATATGCAAGATACTAAGATCCAAATTATTGACCATTTGGAGGAAGGAACCAAAGGCATCACCAGCTTCATATGATCTAGTTGAGAAGTTTGTCAAGAAAAACATAAAATTTCTCATAAGGGTGCTGACTAGGAAGGAGCTAAGAAGGATTGATGGAGGAAGCAAGAACAAAATCTGAATGAACTAATGACGAGAGGACTATGCTTAATTTGCAAGGGGCCTTGGGCCCTTAACCATTCATGTCCAAGTAATAAGGAGGAAACAAGGGCATAACAGCTAGAGACTTTTTCAAATCATGGGGATTCATCCATAGATGGGTTCACCATTTTTCAGGAGAGAACCTATGAAGGATCCAAGCAGTCAAATACAGATGGTGAGCATCAACACCATTTTTTTTAGAGAGACTTGCAGGAAAAGCCAATGATAATCAGTCAGTTTGACAAAGTACATGGGGAAAGGAAGGAGGTAATTACTACTTATGCGTTGGTCGTTGAGTCTATAGATATCCAGGAGAACATCCATAAAGAACATGGGAAATCAAGTGTAGATAATAGTCCACTAGTACATCCATGTTTGACAACCAGAGAGGGTGGACAATAGATTGTCCCTGCATGTGGAGAAGGCCAGGAATAATACATTCAAGGAGAATAAAATGAGGTTCCAGTGGTAATAAACCGACATGATGAGCATGATCATGGGGGAAACATGACAAATACAGTATGCAAGACGAGTCATTTCTGGAGAGTCAGTCAAAGGTTCAAGATGGAGCTATCATAGTTGAGCATTTGGTGTTGATAGATACATGAACATTCAGTAAGGCACTAGAATCAGCAGTAGATAACATTCAGAGAAAAATGACACAGTTCAAGACACATCTTATGATGTTGAAGCAGAGTCTGGACAACCCGAGACACTATCTTACAAGAGAATATAAAAATTGAGGAGCTTATAAGGGTATGTGTCGAGTCAACGACCAAGTTGTTTAGTGTAGAGGAACATCTCAAGTCGCTCACAATGTAGCAGGAGGAATACAATTGGGATTTCAAGCGAAACCCTATACAAGAGTACATAGATAAAACTTGCAGCACTACCAACCTGCCTTTATGCATTGAGGAGAGTAGGGAAGAGTTCCCCAAATGGATCATGTTGGTTGACCGTGTGGAGCAGCACGAGATGGGAAACTGATAACATCAACATAATAAACTCATCCCATGAGTAGGAAGTGATGCATTAGATCCATACCAAAGGATGGATTGGAGAAAGATTATGAGTTGGAACTCTATTGATGGGTTTATTCCTAGGAGGATACTCATAGCCAATGGAATATTACAGCTTGGGCCCTTTGACACTGGATGTGATGGAGGACTGAGATGGTACCATAACCCAGAGGTCCCAGGACTTAGGTGGCATTGAGATCTAGGAGAATCGAGTGGGGGAAGGATTGGCTAGAGGATTCTTTGGGATCCATATGAATCTATCGAGGGACGGATTGGTCAGAGGATTGTATGGGATCCTAATATCAATATAAAAATGCTTTTGTTATCGATAATAGTGGATTTCTTGAGGGCAAGCAATATTTCAACGGGAGGATTTGTAATATTCCTTTTTTTGATATGGTCAAAATCGATGATACCTACAAATGGTATTTACTATGGTATTCTCCCATGGTATTTTCCCTTGGTATTTTCCTTCATTTTTCGAGGGAAATAATAAAATAGGGTTTCTAGAGAGTCCATCAATCCTATAAAAGGGGATAGGAGATGGGCATTAGGATCATCCTAAGTTCGTCAATATTATTGTGTTTTTTTTTAGAACTCGGCTTGGCTAGTTCTAGTTGGATCCTGGAACGAAAACCCCGTAGTGAACTTGTATGGTGGATCCAATCAAGATTCATGAAGGTGCTTCAATGTCTTAGATTAGTGTTTAATAAGCAGACATGCATGCCATTTGCAGGGGCTCCATTGTTATTTGTATGGGAATTTAACTTTGTTTCTAGTCATTAATATAAATAAGAGGTTGTGTTTTCAAATCCCTCTCGTGTTCATTATTTTTTATGGTCAAAATTTTGATTAGAACACTCAAGTGTGCAAGATACGTTGATATTTTTTTGTTTGGGATCTTACATAGAAGCAAGTGTCTTGCTAGAAATTCCAACTTGTATGGGATTCATAAGATGTTGGTATGATGAAAAAATAAGTGAAACGGGTCAAGGGTTGGAGTTCTTTCAATCAGGCAAGATGTATAGGAAGACTAGATGACCAAAATAAAATGATGAGGTATGTATTCTTATACTTGATAAAATAGAGTCATGTCATATGGTTGCAGATATCATGAATGAGCATGATAAAAATGGACCAAATAATGATTTTTGGAAAAAGGACCATGTTGGAATATCAAAGGTGGGTGACTATTAATATTATTTTCCTTAATCATCATATGCTCTTGTGAATCTTAAGTATCTTTTTTAAGTTCTCTAGTTAGATATTTTCATCAAACAATATCAAGAAAAGTAAAAACAACAATAGAGGACACAAGTATTAGGCTATAAAAACTCTTATTTTCGTAGTATCTATTTCAAATTAGATACAAAGACCTAATCCCTAGACGAAGTCCTTCTCCTAGTATCAATTCAACCCTTCCTCAAGTCCTTCCTTGAATCTACACGAATGCTACACTATGCAACTTCGACCTTCCAAGTTTGATACTCCTACTCAACCTGCAACTTCGACCTTTCAACTTTGATACTGCTACTCAACCTGCAGCTTCAAACCTGCAATTTCATTCTTATAATTTCCAAGGAAACCCTATATCAACCTCCTCCTAAAGCCTTCCTAGAGCAAGACAACTCCTCCTAAGGTCAATGAGTTTTGGATAAAGTTATCCTTCCTCTCAACTACAAGATGCTACATTTTTTCCTACTGCAACTTGGTCCTGCAACTACGACCTCTTTTTGTAACCCATAAACCATATAATTATGCATGTGTGAGAGAGATAGAGCCCAAAAACCAAGAAATTTCATCCTTCTTCTTTCTCCTTGACCTTTGCTTTCCTTTTTGCAACTTCCTAACTCTAGATCATTTTTTTCCTTAAAATATCAAACTTGTGAGTGAGTGAGTCCAAATGTGGTCGATCTACTCCTTCATATAGCCTTCTCAGGGGGTCTAATTCACTCATTTAGGCATACCAGGAATGACTTGTACTTTTGGAGATTCCAAGAATTTCTAGACTACTTTGACTCATGACAATAAATACTAAGACCTAAAAAATCCTAGAAGCATGAAGAACATGATTTTACCTATAAGACCATCAATAATGAGCATGAAACCCATGTTTCAATAATAATTTTTTATTTTTATTTTATTGTTTGTTACATAGGATACATATTGAAATGAGTACAACAACAATTATGAAGATTGAAACTGCTTACATTTCTCAACATATTGAACCATAGAAATCATTATTTGGTCCCAATAATCCTCGTAACAAGATGATATATCTCTACATTATCATCTCTCTCATGTGATATAGGGTTTCTGAAGTTAGGGCCAAAAAGTTGTAGAAATTGCAGGTAAGCTTAAGAGCAGTAAGGAAGGACGAAGTTGCAGTAAGAGTGTTGTTGAGGTCTAAGTTGAAGTCAATGAAGAAGTTGCTTTCACTTGAGGATTGAATTGGTATTGCAGGATTCTTGGTCAAGGGTCCAGGTCTTGGAATACATGAATTGAGGATTCTATACAGAGAAGAATTAATTTGGGTTTTCCTCTCAAGATAGGAGAGGTTTTGGCCTTGGTTGATCACCTACATCTTGTGTGCTTTGTCTCATTGTTATTTATGATTCGGTAGTTGTTCCTTGTAGATCAATCTCCGAGGGAATAATTTGAATTTAACGAGGATTGATTTATGCTCCAGGAGATCCACTCATTTGAGGACGAGTTTATTCAGAAAAGGGTTCGAATGTATGATAAAATCGTGATCTGTTGAAGGTTTAATTTTTGCATAATTTCCACAAATAGTGACCATGGTTTGAGAGTTGAATTCTCTGATATAAAGGACGCATCGCGCAACAGATCTAGCGAAAGAGGGTCCAAGAAAATATGATAGTGACGAAATCCCAAAGGTATGATGAAAGGAAGCATTGCGTAGCAGATACAATGAAGATACAAAACTCCTATTGTCGTTTTCTGAATGAATCTTTGAAGCACTTTTTCATTTATTTTATTTCTTATTCAATATTGTTTGAAGCTCTTTGTAGTTTATTGCTTCAAGAACTTGAGAATTCTTTACAGTATTATATATAGGGAGCTATAAGGGTTGTTTATATATTAATTGAAAAGAGAGAGAGAGGGGGGTTGAGTTTGGTTAAGGAGTTATAAGTGTTTGTTTATTTTATTTTATTTATAAAAAAAAAGGTAGAAGAGAGAAAATAAGGAAATTAAGGTGTTCTAGGTGATCATTATGTTTTTGGAAATTTCAAGTGTGATTTTATTTTGTTTAAAAGATATTAGTATCATTGCATATCCTTTTTCTTTGTTATGTGAATATGGGTCATTTTGAAGAGACCTTGGAAAACACACATAAAATTCTTGATGAACTAGTAAGAATATATGGTCCTTTACACAACAATACTCCCTTAGACCAAAACGATGGTCAAAGAAGCAAACCATTTTCGAAAAGAGTATATATCATCCTGCAAGAAAAGAGCCCATGGGAATTGAAGGAAGGACAGGGAAGAGGGGCTAAGCTCTTCACACTTGGATCCGAGCTACAATGAATTAAGTCAATCATAGACCTTCGTAAGTTGGAAGAATTAGACACATGTCTATCTAAGGTGGAGCAACCAAAATGGAAGAAACTCAGTTGGGCACATGAAAACATAACTCGTTTTTTTATAACCGAGGTACTATCACTCTTCTACAGAAATGAAGGAACTAATTTGGCAAAATGTGCTTGGGGTGCTTCCTAGAAGCCCTATGCTATATGATAAAATCATAGATCAATAGCTCGCTAATTCGAAATCTAACACTAGTTTACTTTAGTAGAATTACTGACGCTACTTTACTTTAATAGAGTAACTGAAGCGATAATTTCAACTTTGTCTAATTTTGGCTTACTCTAATAGAATAATTGAAACAAGTCAAGAAACAAGTCATGATTCTGTGTGTTAATTCTGCCTTAGGTTTTGTTGAACTTCCCTTCAATTCTCGCGACCTGTGAGGCACAAACACTTTTTGGCTCTATGCCAACTGGACTTAGTTGGCCCATCCAGGAACCATCTTAAAAAAAGAGAAGGGAATACAAAATCTCCTTCTGAAACAAGCAATGCAATTAGTTTAAAAAAATATTCAACTTGCGATTTAATATACACAATTTCTACAATCATGTGAAACTCTTTATAAGTAGATAAAAAAATATTCACAATAGACGACCACGTTTTAAAACAATGCAGGTATGTTGCCTAACCTTTTTATATGACCAAACAACGAATCTCTACAGAGCATCCCAAAAACCGAATTTGATCCCATAACCTACCCCAAACATTGCGCAGGCAACAAATTAGAGCAACTCAGAGAACAAAACATTGAAAAAACAAGAAACGTAATCTTCCGAGACCGCACCCTTGCAGTATACCTTCCCACCACCCCTGATGTTTTCATTTCCACTTCCCTGCTCTTTGTCTCCACTATTGAAATCCAACCATATTTTAAAAAGGAAAAAGCAACACATTCTTGCCAGCGAGGCTTCCTTTTGTCCCAATTTTGACAATGTTGTATGCTCTTGGGATCGAAAGGTTCGCAAGCAGCAATATTTTTGAAATACACTTCTTTCTGTAATTATATGCAATTTTAGTTTTTATCAGCTAAGTAATTTACTTATTATGAATTTTAGGAACTCTTAATCAATATCTCTATATAAAAAATATAAATATCTCTTGATTTATATTAATTCTATGTTTCTCAAATTTTTTCATTTTTTCGCTATTCTTAATCAAAATTATATATTTTTTTTGTTGGTCTAACCCACGAGGGTTTGAACATTGAATGTGTTTCTCTACATGTGACTTCATAACAAGGTGATCACCAACTAAACTACACTCTGTGGGCTAATCAAAATTCTATTATTGAAATTAATTCTTTTATTTATTTCATATTCATAGAATAATGTCATTATTCTATTTATTTCATATTTGCAATTAATATTTCCATTTTCTATTTCATTAATATTTTTTTATTAATCCTTCCATTACTTTAATTTTAATATTATTATTATTATTATTATTAAAATTTATTTCTTAATTTTTAATTGCAATTTTAAATATATTGCTAACGGGTGAAAATGTGAAGTTAGGTTACACTTTTTGCCCTTTTTTGAGAAAAAAATTTCATTTTTTTCTGTTCTTTAACTTTCTGCAAGCCAAAACAATTTTTCTATTTAGAATTTCATTTTGCAATAGAAATAAAAGTTGTTAGAAATTTTATTAGCTTTCTATTACTTATTTTTTCGAATTTTTTTATACACATTTGATATGTCAACTTAAAGTTTCTTTGAGTGTGTGTTTTTTAACAATCAAAGGATTCATAGGAAGTCATGTTAAAACACACTGCTGTATTCTTTGAAACTTTGTTTTTGAGAAACAAAATGTGTTACAACAATCTAGACAGAGTCTACTTCGGTTTCGTTATATTTACAAAGCCAACTAATGCATATAATAATTACTAGAATTTTTTGACCTGATCCAATATGAAAAAACTGCATATTTTGAATATGTTTCGCGATGCACCAAATTTCTTAACATATAAGTTATAAAATTTCGGCCAAAATTTTACCTGACTTTCTGTCAGCCAAAAAATACAATGAAGCCCCTCCAAAAAAACATTTCGCGGAAATATAAATTGACGTAAAAGCATTCATTATTTTTGCATAATTTCGCACATTTGATCTAATTTTGCAAAGGTCTTGGTTTGATTTTTAAAATAATTGTTTTAGGTTTAAGGACGTTTCTTGGAGAAACATTCAAAGGACATTTTTTGAAAGGATTGTTTTGGGTTTAAGGAATTTTCTTGGAGGTACATTCAAAGGACATTTTTGCAAAGGATTGTTTTGGGTTTAAGGACTTTTCTTGGAGGTACATTCAAAGGATATTTCTTGGAGGTATGTGATATATTTTTTGGATGTTTTTTGGGCTTCATTTTTTTTAAGGTATTTTGTTTTTAGATGATTAGGGCTTAATTTTCATTGTTTTTAGAGGTTTTGGGCTTAATTTTCAAAAGACTCATTTTTGGCTTAATTACGAAAGGACTCTTTTTAGGCTTAATATTTAAAGGACATTTTTTGGAGGTATGTTTTAAAGTGATTTTTTTAGAGGTTTTTCTGAAGTATTTTTTTAAGTGGCATTTCTTAAGAAGTTGGAATTAATTTTCAATGGACATTTTTTGGAGGTATTTTTTTAAGTGACATTTTTTTTAGAGTACGTGTTTTGGGTTGAAGTAAATCTTTTATAATGATTTTTTAAAATGAGTTTTTGTCTAACTTTTTAAATGCAATTTTTTTGCAGGACTTGGAAGGAAATATTTTGCGCTTCATTTCATTTTTATAAGACATTTTTTTCTCATATTTTTTAAAGTGTTTTGGATTGAAGTATGTATTTTTTGCAAAATTTTTAAAATGAGATTTTTTTTAAATTAAATCTTTTGTGATGTTTTTTTTAATTGAGGTTTTGTCTAAATTTTTGAAGGAATTTTTTGAAATTCATACTCTATTATCATGGGAGATCGAATGAATTGCGCGAGAAATATGATCGAAAAAGAGACTGTGAGAAAAGTAGAGAAGAGACGGGAGAATCTCGCAAAAGAAAGAGAGAAGCACTCTCAAATATTGAAAGGGAAAATCAATCTCAACTAGAAGATAAAGTAGGTATGTAAATGTAAATATTATGAATTTGATTAAAATATTCCTAGTGTAAAATTTGAAGCTTAATTTTTATTTGATGAACTAATTTGAAAAATATTTTGCAATTTAAACAAAGAGAGATATTCCTCAAAACATTGATGATGAGATACAAAATTTTGAAAGAGATATTGAACAAATGATTGAAGATGGTGAAAATGTTGAAAGAAATTTAAGTGAAGAAATTGAATCACAAGGGATATATATATATATATATATATATATATATATATATATATATATATATATATATATATATATATATATATATATATATATATGTTCAACACATGCACGTATTATTGAAATTATACATATTTATTAATTTAGCTATTTATTGAATATGTAAACTTATTATTTACTATTCATTCGAATATGTACAGATGAAATCAATATCGATGATGATATGTTAGAAAATGTTGACACTCACACATATGGAGATAAAAGAGCTGACCATGTTATACAATATCGTGTTAAACACATTTTTGATACGTACTTCATAAAGGAAAATGTGATAGTTCAAGCCCAAATGTTTAAAGGTCTCCTATCATTAAGGAAATTAAAGAAACTATGACTTTATTGGGTATTTGAAAATCAACAAAAGACAAAAAAATGAAGGAAAATGTGATACAAAATATAAATAGTGCTATAAATTCAATTAGAAGATCTAGACAACAAAATGTTTCAGTTGTATGTAGAGAAATACATATAGCAGTGGTTTCATTAAGTACTAAAGAGAATCGCTTCGTAAAATCTATGGCATGAGCATTAGGAACCTCACGAAAAACCTTGCACAAACATCGGAAATATCTGTTGCAAATAAATGTAAATGATGAACTCGCTTGTTGGAGAGCTATTTGTAGGCAACCATACAAAGATAGACTTGGAGAAAATGTTAAAAAAACAATTTATGAATATTGGAAGAAAAATTAACATGTTTCGCCAAATGCAAAGGATGTGATGCGAAGAAGAATAACACGAAATCAGTATGAAGAAAATGAAAAAAAATTCTTGGAAACCACTCAGATAGAGTTGTTCAACAACTTCAAAGAAGAGAATCGTGACATTCATGTCTCAATCAGTGCTTTTGTTCAATAAAAACCATGGTATGTAAAACCTATCACCATACGTGACACTTGTTGTTGTCATTATCATGTGGAATTTCGGTTATATTATGACACATTCCTTAATTTTGGTAGAATATTTTGGAAAGATTCACCTCCTCCTTCCACTATCCGTGATTTCATATCTCAAATTCTATGTGAAAGAGAAAGTGATGAATTGTATTACGAAAAGAAAAGTGTTGGTGGTAAAAAATGCGATGATTGTGGAAATTTGACTAAATTTCAAAACAAATATCGTATTGATATAAATGATCAATCATTTTCCAATATGAAAGTGAAATGGAATAGATATGAATACATCCATACATCGATTCAAGGTTCAAGTAGTGCTAAAAGAATTGACTTACAAGAAGAAGAAACTTTTGTGATAGATTTTTTGAGAAATTTTGAGGTAGAAATTTATAAATATGCCAAGCATTCTTATAGAGCTCGATGGAAAGACTTGTAATTCAAAAAATCCCGTGAAGTTCTTCCACCAGGGACCATTTTGTCAGTAATTGATTTTGCAGAAAACTACACATTTGTTCCAAAAAAATAAATTCAGAGTGAATATTATCATTCTGACCAAGTCCCCATGCTCATCCATATTCTATATAGACATGCTAAACAAAACGTCGATCATATAGAAAGCACCAGTGAAAATTGACATGTTATTAAAGAATATCACTTTTATATCAGTGACAATCGTACACATGATACATATTTTGTATAACAATGTTTTGGAAAGATTTATGATTCCTTGAGAAGTCGTGGAATAAAATTCAATGAACATTGGATATGGTCAAATGGATGCGCAGGTCAATTAAAATCTTCATGATCATTCATTTGGTTGTGTTTTCTTCATAAGAAAACCTGCATTAAACATTGTTGGAATTTCTTTGAGACTAGCCATGGAAAAGGAGAACATGATGGTGTAGGGGCATGCAAAAAACGAGCACTTTGAAGATATCAATTGAACCCCTCTGCAAACCGACTTGTGGACGCTAAAGAAGTTGTTCATTGGTGCATCGCTGCTCTAAGCCATGAGACTAACCAATCAAAGGCAGTGTGAAGGTACAGTCAATTTAATTTTTATTGGATATCTAATTTTAAACATTGTACATTTATCACAATGATTATCTTTGATGATATTTTGATAACTATTTACATTCTTCTTCGAATTTTCCATATATAGGTTTTTTTGGCATATTGGGATTGAAGATTTAGATAGATCAATTGGAAATGATGTTGGAACAATAAAAGGGACTCAAAAATTTCATTCAATTAAAACAAAGTTGTCCACAAATGTGTTTGCATTGGATAAAAGAAAATATTCTTGTTTTTGTCATGTTTGCATAGACAACACAAAATTCAATGACGTTTGTGAAAACAAAATGTATGTAAAAGATTGAAAACATATAGAGCTAAATACAAAGGGGAAAATATCTGTTGCAATGTTTGAAGAAATGAAATCAGAGGAGATTACAATATCATCTGATGGTGATCGAGTTCTTGATCTTGTTAGAGAAGGTAACATCTGAATTTCTTTCAAATGATAGAGATCTAGAAATAAATTTAAATAAATAAGTTTTATAAGTTTGTTTGATTGTGCAGGAGAAGTTTTTGTTGTAATTGCACCTACTGACGACAATGAAAATGTCAAGTATTATTTGATACGTTGTACTGAATGAAAAATTAAATTATTAGAAAACTATAATGATCACGGGTTTCAATATGAAAGAGGATCTATTATACTAAAAGGTTATTTTTTTGGACAAACTAATCAAAGTGGGGATTTTGTTTACTTTTAAGACTATGAACCCGATGTCATAAGTTGTCAATATAGTCACTTGGTGTGTGCAACACGCATAAAGTTGATAGAAGTTCAATCAAAGAAAAAAAACGAAAATTAAGAAATGGAAAATGTGAAAATCTAATCATGAACGGATTATTGAAGATGGAATTCCATTTTATTTTATTTTTATTGAACTGCCCAACAATTTCTTCTCTTTGGATTCATGTTTTAGAACTTCTAGAACTCAACTAAAAATTGAACTGCCTAGTTATGTTACCTGTGCAAGTGTTTTCACATGTACATTGTTTTGGTACATGCACACTAGTATCAACTGAAAGTAGATTTTCTATACATGCATTGATTGAAAAATGTTGCATGTATTTGATATATATATATATATATATATCTAGAATGAAATTAATTGTTCAGTTTTACCGTATGTGCATTGATAAAAATGCTTTCACGTACCGAATATATATGTTCTTAGAATGCAATTATTAATCGAAAGTAGTTTTTCTACTAATAAAATGTTGCACGTACTTGATATATACACGGACCGAATGTGACCAGCTTTTTCTCAGGATTTTCTTCGGTAAAAAGTATGGAGTGTAAATAGATCATCCACAATATAGTTTTGTACGAAGATTCCTTTCGTACAAGAGACCTCGCAGCACTTATCCGACTTTTGGTGGGATTTGACACACATCTCTATTCCCGATAGCAAATCTAGTACAAAATTTGTCTCATTCAATGGTCGGATATGTTCTAGGAAATTACCCAAAAGTAGCTTTTCTATGTGCATCGATGAAAAATGTTACATGGTATTGGATATATATATATATATATATATATATATATATATTATATATATATATATATATATATATATATATATATATATATCCGTGTGTGTGTGTGTGTGTGTGTGTGTTCTAGAATGCAATTAATTTTTCAAGTAGTTTTCCCATGTGCATTGATGAAAAATGTTCTTAATACCGAATATATATGTTCTACAATGCAATTAACTAAAAGTAGCTAAATTCTATAGCCATTGTTAGAAAGTAGCTTAATTCGATTGACATTGACAAAAAATGTTGAAGTAATCGATATATATGTTGTAGAAAGCAATTAAATATTCAATTAGATTTTATGTGTGCATTGATGAGAAATGTTGCATGCACCGGATATATATGTTCTAGAATGGAATTAACCGAAAGTATCTTTTTCTATACATGCACCGATGAAAATACCTGATATATATACATTATAGATTGCATTTTTAAAATTTTATGATTGTTTTCAACACATCTAACAAGACCCAGAATCTTATGATTGTTTATATATATATATATATTGTACTTCACAACATTACTTCACATGCCAATTGTAGTTCAACTATCCAATAAAACATTTAACTTTATATCACATGCGAAATGTAGATCAACCATCCAAAACTTAAAAGTTTTAATTTAACAAAAATTACAGATCACAACATTACTTCACATGCCAAATTTACTTCAACCATCCAAAACTTGAGTTTTAAAAACTTTTTGATTATATCACAACATTGCTTCACATGCCATGCCAATTTTAGTTCAACTATCCAATAAAAAACATTCAACATTATATCACATGCCAAATGTAGATCATCCATCCAAAACTTAAGTTTTAATTTAACAAAAAATTATAGATCGCAACATTACCTCACATGACAAATGTACTTCAACCATCCAAAACTTAAGTGTTAAAAACAAAACAAATTATAAACACAAAATTACTTCATGCCAAATGTAGTTCAAAAGAAAAACATTAATTTATAGATCACAACATTACTAGTAGTTCAACTATCCAAGTTTTAAAAACCAAAAAAATTGTAACACAACATTACTTCACATGCCAAATGTACTTCAACCATCCAAAAGTTAAGTTTTAAAAACATTATATATCATATTCACATGTACCAAATGTATTTCACATAAAATATGTCCAAAATTTGTAGATCTCACAAGTATCAAGTATCAAGTTATATATGACTCCGTATCTAGATAATATATAAAAAAGTAAATTTAAGACTATAAATCTCAATCAAATGTAGAAATCATCCATCAAATACACGTATGGATGTAGTGTCTTCCCATCAAAGTCTCAATCCATTAGCTATCCTCGCAAAGCATGTGGAACCTATACACAGCACGTACAAACATTAAAATTTGATGTTTTAAAATTGAGTGAGAATATATAGAAATTCATGTAAAAAACAAAATATAAAAAAAAATTCATAATATCTCACAGGTTCCTCTCTATTTTTTGCTCGTCGCCTACAACTTCCCCATGTGGGAACATCTCCAATAATAAATCAGACAATATATATATATATATATATATATATATATATATATATATATATATATATATATATATATATATATATATATATATATTTCAAATGAAAATGCATATATATATAAACTTATTTTCAATAATATTAAAAAAAAAATTAGACAACTTGTTCAAATGGTTGAAATGTTGTGGATGTTCCTATCTCCATCACTAGAGTCCATGGAGAAAAGAAATCCTCTATAGAAACCTAAAATTAAAAAATGTAATTTAAGTATAGAATAACTCAAGATCAAGATCTCAATTTATAATAAAACTTTTAAACTTCAATTTATAAATTATAAATTAAAAACATATATATTTAAAAAAGTGAAAATTTGAAGAGCTTTTATGGGTGTGGATTTGGCACATCTCCTAAGAGAGGCTCCAAAATAAAATCTCCAAAAACCTAAAATTTAAAATAACTCAAGATATAGATATATCTCATTTTTTAATGGAACTTTTTTAGGTGTGTTAGTCATCGCATTTTTGACCTATTGATGATGACTAGTTTTTAAAGCTGTTTTCAGAAACTCGATCTCAAATTTGTCAAATCTATCGCCTAGAAAACACTCCTAAACATTTTTGTCCTCCACTTTTTCAATCCCACCAAGATGAGAAAAACCTAGTTGTCAAGCCCTCCTATCTAGTTTTAGTCATGTAATCTGTCCATTAGTTGTCATAAAGTCATCTCGTTGTCACCGCTCATCCCCAAATTTCATTCATTAACCAACTAATTGAGTAAGGATACGGCCATCTTATCATAGCTTGGCATGTCATCTTGAGATCTAGTCACACTAAAGAGAATACTCCAAAACTGCCAAAAATATCCTCAAGTTAGGTAGTGGTGTTTTAGGAAATCTTCCATTGGCAAAAATATCCTAAGCCAAAAGAGCTTCCCTGCCTAATACCAACCAGTCATAGATTTTTCCTTCCTATTCTACAAGCAGTGTTTCTGATACACCCTTAGGTTGCGCCACTAAAAAGTCTTGATGTCTCAAAGAAAGACATGTTTCAAAAGCCAAAACCGAAGGATAGTGGATTTACATTGTTTCAAAGGTTCATTTCAAAAAGTAGAAATATACCAAAGAAACTCAGAAGACATACACCAACAACAGAGAAGAGCGCTGTTTCTCATGTTGTTTTGAGCCTGGGATGAAAGTACTAGTCAAGACAGACCAATAAAACTTCAGTAATAGTCAGTACAGTGATTAAGGATAGGCAAGAATTTACCTTCGAATACAAGTCATGTTTCTCCCGGGGTTTGCAGATTCATGGCAGTATTCTTATCAATAGGGATACACATCTCGTAGCATGCCCCTCATGGCATATTGTCAATTTTTCATTTTTATTACTATTGTGATGTGATGGCCAAGAGATATGTGACTACATGAAAGATGACACATAGCCTTGAAAAGAGATATAAATAGTATGACTCCAGTTAACCTCCTCCAACCATGAGCAGATGGTTGAGTCACTTAGATGTTAACTTCCCTCCAAACACATGAGCATACAATAATGACAAAACCTCCTCCTCCACACATGAGCATGCTGCATGGTTAGGTCATTTGTTGTAAACCTCCTTCATTTAAAAGCGTATGGTTTGGAATAAGGATATGGCCCTTCATTGCATAACAAGCGTAGGATCGTAACAGAGGTATGGACTCATTCAAAGAGCACACAGGCTAACACTGTTGCAAAATGGTTTAAAAAACTTGTTTACACCTTTTTCTCCACGGATGAAACCACCGATACAATAGTTATGTTTAAAGGGTGCTTACATGAGTTCGTGTTTGAAAGACAAAGTTGAACAAGAGAAGCAAATTGAAGGCTTGTGAGTAGAAAAATGGTGTTAACAGATGACAAGCAGTGCTATGATGATTTAAGAAGTTTTGTTTTTCAATATCCATAAAGGCCTTCTTCAAAGGCAATCCGAAGCTAGAATGCCCAAAACTCGCAGAAACTTCATCAAATTAACAAGAAGATAGACTAACTTTGTTTCTTAAAAATACCTATGCAAATGAATATATATAGACAAGATGTATGAGGAAGGATATGACAAAATGTCTCAAATTCTAAGAAAATATTCAAGAAATAAGGCTTACGTGCCAGCTATAAACAAGACCTTTTTATGAACATGTGAAAGAACTTCACAGCAAATATGATTGCATTAAGGGTATTTAAAGGATTTTCTCTTTGATAGACAATGCATAGGTAAAATTTGGGTGAGTGTGAATGAGGTTCTTCATCCACAAGCCAAAGGAAAATGTCAAAGGATGCATCTACAATCCTTGATACATTGGAGCAAGAAGTTTTCTTTTGGGTATAATATGACAATGGTGCTGACAGAGTTATGTTGCCTTAATGGTAGCATGCTGAAAGTGATTTTGCTTCTAAGGAAGTTTCTTTACTCTCGTGAAGGTCATGACTATGGTGTCTTCAAAAGAGGATGGCCACGCATTTTTTTTATATAACTTTATCAAATATGGGTCTTTACGATGTTTTAAAGGTACTGGAATAACAAAGATAGAAAATTTTGTTTTGACATGACATAAACCTTTCAAAAACATCTAAACCTCCAAAATGTGACATGAAGGGATTTGAAGTGTTTCTTTCAAATATTAAGGCAGAGTGACTGCTTAAAATTCCCAAGAGCATTTCTCAAAACACGAAGCAAACGCTCCCCTAGTCGCTCACCTGAGTAGGTAACTTATTTTTCAAGAAAATTCAAATTTTTCGCAGCTCCAAACCTACACGGTGCGACCGTAAATGCGCGCGCACCCGTGAGTGCAAATACAAAGAAAATTAATGTTATGGGCACACCTATGCCGCGTTCATCAATCGCCCGAAGCCAACCCAACTATCATTCATCGCGCGGCGCCCTCTCGCCTCAAACGCGCCGCTCCTCCATTGGCATTCAAACACTTCTAAGGCCGCCCATCGACCAACCAAGGCCCATAATCTTTTTTCAAGGTATTTCACATTACTTCTTGGCAAATTTCAAAATTTTAAAGGGATATTGATGCAATGTTTTCCAAGGAAGACATAGTGGTAAAAGTTAGGCCTTTGTTCAAAATCGAAGTTTTTGTTGCCGGTGGGTGTCAAAGATAAACACGGTGATAGGAGAGTTTTTTCATCGGTCTCAAAGAGCCTTGATTTCCTTTCAAATACAACCTGATAACAAAAGGACAGTATTTGAAAGGAAAGGGTGTTTGTGCCAAAAATAAAGTGTATTTCACTTCTGCCTAAAACAAAAAACCACCAATATATCTTGTTTAAACCATTTACTCAAAAATAGTGGTTAAGGGAGCTAGTGATTGTAAAATTGAAAGGGCAACTTCTTTTGGATACAATAAAGTAAGAGGATAAAATAGTGGACAAAGTGAGGTCTAGACCTGGCCAAATTTGAAAAGCTCTTCTAGTAGCGATGAAAGCTAAAACTAACCTACGCTGTTAGACAGATAAACAAAGGTGCAAGTAGATCTCAAAAACATTTTTAAGTGATCACCTAGACGTGGTTAGAAGATGAAGTCTTGGTAAATATAAAGAGTTCCTTTTGTATTGTGAGATAACAAACTTTGTGTAGCCCCCATAGTTCAAAAGCAGAGTCTATGTTGAAAGGTTTCCAAGTAAGTTGAAAGGTGTCTTGTTTGTTTTGTGGAGCAGCAGATAGCAAAAGAAACATTATTTGAGAAAGGTGTTTTTTCAAACAAGAAATCCTTGTTTGACAAAGAACCACCAACACATCTTTTCAAATTTATTTTCCCAAACACAAGGATAAATTTATTTTGGCTGTCATTTGACAAATACTTGTTTGATTGGCATCAAAGAGGCACATGATTTATAAGGAGGAGTAAGGTGTGGTGTTAAATCATTTAAAGACCATTTGGAGACAGCCTATTCTAGTATCCAAAACAAAATGCCTCGGTGAAAGACAGAAGAAGTGGCCCTCACAAGAGGTTTGAACCCGTTTCCAACAGTAAGAAGTAAATGCTCATCCTTCTCGCCCGTTTAACTTTCACAAGTGGATGTCTAGGATTTTTATTAAAGGTTTCACAGAGGAAAAGTTTATCTCCCATTGACACATCATGTTCTTGAGATTACAAGGGAAACATCTTTAGCCAGGACTAGATTTCAATTTTTCTCCTAGATCCATTTCTAGAGCCACCAAAATCCCTTATGCCTGAGAAAAAATTATTTGAACAAACATCCACCTAGACTCATAACAAGAAAACCCTTTTTGAAGCCAAAGCGTCGGGATACATGCCCATCCATACTTCCTTTTTCACATATCTAAAGGATTTACAGCTCCCCCAGAATATAATCATGAAATATTTTACATGGAGGAAGGTTCTCCAGACTATGCTTACCAAGTGTCCCATTTCTCATGCACTTCACAAGAGCCCAATTGTTAAATATCCCTTTTCCTCCATAGAAGCATAGTCTCGTGTTTTGACAAACTTTGGCAAATCAAAAGACAAGGCAACATCGTAACCAATCTTTAGCTCTAGGATCTAGTCCTTCCGTTCTCGCAGAGGGATCTCTCAAATATATAAGCTGTAAAGGTTTATCTTGTGTGCTTGAGTATGGATTTATAGCTTAAGCATATGCGAATGTTTTGTTTGGTTGGGTTGAGTTGATACAATAGAACATGAAAGGTCTAGGAAAGATAGATGTGAAAGAGGAAATATCTAGTTCATTGGGTAATGGAGTCAAAATAAGATCATAACAAACTCCCGCGGGATATATATTTGCACTCATTCACAACAGATCTTGCTTTTGAATGAAGTGAACATTAATGATTTGGAAAGAGAAGTTTAATTCTCAACAAAGGGAAATTGGAAAACATAACTTAACAATAAAGAGATATTTGATAGACAAGGCTAACCATAAATTCTTCAAACATTCTTTACAAATAATGACTTCAAGAGAACTTTTAAAATGAAATCTAAGATTTGGGGAACACTCTTATTTCTCAAAGATTTTCTAGAGAGCTATGGACTTCAGAAACATAAAGATTCACCTGAGAATTACAAAATATAGAAGAGGAAACACCTAAATAACATCTATGCTTACAACTATAAAGACTTTCAAACAATTTCTCTAAGCAATGGAAAAAAAGGGCAAGATTCAATCAATTTCTTTGATTAATCTTAAAATGAATGGTACTTCTCTGGAAGAACACTTCAATAGCTTACAAGTGATAGTGCGTACAAGTTGTAACACTATAAATCATGCCGAAACCAATTATTTGAGCTATTATAAAAATAAACAAGCATAAGACTAAAGAGAAATTTCAGAAGTCTTCTAAAATACTTCAAATAGAAGAAAACATAAAACAGTAGAAGGATGAATAGATCTAAGGTTCTTCCAGGAGTCATTTCTTAGTCTAAGACTTTCAACCTAATATGAAAGAAATTATGGAACATAATGAAAAATGAAAAAAACATAGAACAATTGTATTTACCCACAAACAAGCTCAGGATCCAATGATAGAGCCTTCTCAGAAATGCTGTATAACAACATTCTATCAAGATATCCGAAATTTCAATTTGTTTTTCAATTTCTATGAAGATTTCAGGTATTTATTTCAGAGAGTTTCAAAGCATAACCAGATTTAACAATAACCTACACTCTGTAGCATCATCTTTCTGGCCGTAGTATATATAGAAGGATGAGGAGGTGAGATCTAATAAAAGATCTCAATTACAATTAATACAATCAAGACTTCGGCCCTTTGAGAGGCTTGATGGAGAAGTTTATAGGTGGATCACCGTATTAACTTTTTTACAATAAATATTAAAGCCCTGGGTGGGAGCTTTATTTGACTTTGAGGTTCGCGTAATACGTATAACTCTACATATATTTTTTGCATTTAAGTCTTTGCAAACAGTGAATTCCCCGGGTTGTGGCCGGGAGGCTAACATTCATCTTTCAATAACTTCGGCCTTTGTCTTGAAAGGTTTGAGGCAATGTGGCTCTCTGGGAGCCGAGGAATCAATTCTCCTCAAATAAAAGGTATTTTCCACTACGCAAATACTATAATGTTCTTTTAATTGTGTTTTAATTTTGGGAAATTAGGCTTTTGATAAGCATTCTTAGCCATAATTCCAAAATTGCCTTCTAATCTTTCATTCGTTGTGCTATGTCTTCTAAAATTGATACTCTTTAAACTCGTTTTTTTTTTTTTTTTTGAATAAAACAACAGTTAGTCATGTCGATGTGTAAGCCGCGCAGGCTTCTAAAGGCATCAATGCCCATGAAACATTGATACAACGTTGAATCCAACTCCTACAGAATGATTTTCTATGGACCCAAGGTACGGGACTGCTATTCCCCATTGCCTTTAAATAATGGAAGACCATTTAAATCCTACATAAAACACGAAACAATTAAGAAATCCTCGCATTTTTAGGTTTAGACTGGCCGATGGCGGGGAAAGGAGCGTAGCCGTTGGATGGCATCATCCGACGGTTGGGATCGCAATCGCAAAATAGGAGCGGGGGTAATCGCAATCGGGAGAAAAATAATTGCGATGCGATTGGAGGAGCAAAGTAACTAGAGAGGGAAGTGCGATGGCATGATCAATTGCATCGCAAATATCTCGCGATGGATAATCAGCACCAAGAACATAACATGCGATTGTGATATTATGATTGGGCAGATTTGTGATGAATCGCAATACAAATTTTTGTGATGAGCATTTTAAATAAATCGACATTTGGAGCGATTGCGATTTGCGATGAGCACCTTAACCGTTAGCAAGTGGTTCTAGGGTGCGGGTGTATGGAAGAAAAGGGGTTAAATACTTAGCCCTCGTGGCCAATTCCAACACTATGAAAAAATGTGTTTTTGAATGATTTTGAAAGGGAAATGGAGGGTTTCGGCAAGGTTAAAGAGTGAGTCTTTTAACTTATAGATAGATTTCCGCAAGGTAGAAGAGGAATCATGAAAAAAAAGGGGATTTTATGGAGAAAAAGGAAAAAAATGGAGGTCAAAGCAGAGTTGGGAGAAAAGGGAAAATATTTGTTTCTCATAGCCTTTTTTCTCTCAAACAGCACTTCAAAGCATGAAATGGAAATAGTAAATGAAGATTTCGGAGCAGAGGCATGAGGCTTCCTCAAGAATTCTTCAAGAGCGAAATAATTTTAGTGATGTAATTTTTCCTTGGAGGTTTCAAAAAGTCTTAGCCACCTTTTGGTATAAAGAAATATTATAGGTGGCTAACATGGCTCCACTCGGGGATGGTGCCTCTTGAAGTGTATCAAGAACTTCGTACTTGGATTCTCTAGGAGGCCGACTTGTGCCCGATCCATTGGGCTGCCTTTCCTTTGGTGGGATGATCTGCTCGAAAATATATTAGCAGCCACAAAATAATGGATCTTTCATCAACAAACTTTTTACCTACCCAATCCTACAGATCTAACATTTTTTCTTCATCGTAGGCACTTGGATTGGAAAACTCTTTACACGACATTTTATTCTTTTTTTGAAAGCAAGAAATCAGACCTATTTTTTATTCTTATTTCTCCATGGACCCGCTTAAACAAATTTTTTGGAGCCCATATGATTCTCTACCTATTCTATCCATCTGTTAGGATTAAACAAGCCTACCGTATTTTTATTCTCTAAATTCTATAAACGTAAAATTAAAAATAAATTAAGTCAAAGATTAAGCTATTTGACTTTGTCACATCTATGGTATAAAACAAGTTATGATAGATATTTAGAGCTTGCAGAAAAATAAATCAAATTGATGGGCTTAAGATCCGAAAAATTCAAGCACTTCCTTCACTCTTATAACAAATTTCCGTTTTTGACTTTATTTGAGTTGTTTCTTCCTTGTTCTCCGGTTCAGATTTTGAGTCGTTTAGAATCCGCCTTTATCTTTGTTTCCGACTCAAGAAAATAAAACATATTTGAGTCATCTCTCTTTGGAAACTTAGGTTCATATTTTAAACATGTTTGAACCCTTAATTTCTATCCTAATCTATCTACCGATAAACCAAGATTAAATAGTTTGGAAAATCAAATTCACTACCCTATCGCCAGTAAAATTCAAAACTAATTAGTCAAGATTAGGTCAAGCGACTTGAACTAGAAGTGTGTTTTTCTGAGTGGTATTAAGCTTGGACACCTTTAGATTTGTTTCTCTTTTTTTAAGGGCTTTGCCTTTCTTATTTTCATTTCGCTCTCTTTTCTTTCTCTCTCTATTGTTTTTGTATTTTTAATTCTTCATAACTTCTCAATGCAACGGTTTAGATCATGTGATATTTACAATGGTAAAACAACAATGCTTTGAAACTTAAGATTCTTGGCAGAAGTAATGCTTGAGCATCCTCGCCATTGACAAGACCTCCATATAGGTCTTCTCCATTCAATTCTTTCAAGAAAAATGTATTATGACCCCTCTCGCATGAATAATATAAGGCCCTTTCCACAAGTTCTCAAACTTTCCATGTTTCCCCTTCTCTTGTCTTCTTGAATCCCATTTAAGAAGAACACTTCCAACCTAGAAATTGTTTGCCTTAGTCCTTTATCAGATTCTTCATTTTTTCTGACTAACTCTGTGTTCTTTCATAAACTTCTTTCTCTCGGGTTCCGTCAGAAATGGATTGCTTGGTTGATCCTCTCTCGTATATCATTTTCTTCAACCTCGCACTTCTTGAAGGAGCTATGACCGGAACTCCCAATGAGGTAGGAAATTTGCATCCAATATGGGGACATATTTATTGATTTCTTTGTAGTTAATCTATCGGCCCATAAGGCATGAACTGGGCCCATCGTGCCATGATTTTTTATTCTCGTTCCAGATTTTTTAGTGAGGATATTGAGGCTCTTGTTGGAGGATTCAGCTAATCCATTTCCTTGGGCATAGTAAGAACCTGGGAATGGCCCAAGGTTATATGGTATTTGTGACAAAAATCAACCATCTTCTTAGATTTGAAAGCAAGAAAGATTGTTCCGTTATGATTTTCTTCCGGGACAACCAAATCTCGATAGGATATGGGTTTCAAGAAACTTGATAATGACAATGCAGTCATTAGCATTCCTGGTAGGTATAGCTCTTATCCTATTTGGTGAAGAAGTCGTTGGCCGTGAGGATCCTACTTATGTTGAGCCGAGGAGGACTCGATGAACTCTCACGGAAGTCCAAATTTCCAATGTTGCAGGTACATGTGCCCCCAACTCCTCGTTAGGACGTAGAAGGTGGTGGAAGGAGTTTTCTTCTGCCATCAAAGATCCGACACTTATGGCAAGACATGACCAACTTATGAGTAACCGGGAAAAGGGTAGCCAATAGTAACCCGATCCGAGAATTTTTTTCGCCGTGGCCTTCTAGTAGAGGTGTCCTGCTGATCACCACTTATGCAACTCGTGCATGATTTTTTCTCTGCATCATCTTCAAGTAAACATTTACAAATTTAACAAATATTTTTCCAATATAATACCCCATCTAATATGCAAACTCATAGCTTTTTGTTTCAAAAATATAGCTTTAGTTTTACACAAAGAAGGAGGAGCATTTAAATATATAAAAGCACATAAACAATGTCAAGATACCAAGGAATTTAGAAAGTTTCCTTAATAAAAGGAGTGACTGTATCTTCCATTTCTTCCAACACATCCACCATATTCATGTCTAGTGCTGGGAAGTAGACTCAGCCATAAGTTTTGCTAAATCTTGCTCTTTAACTAGTTTGGTGGGCCTAATTTCTAAGTCATATTCAAGAATAGTTGCAATCCATTTTCCCCTTTTACCATCGTGTGGTCTTGACTTAGAATATCCTTGACAACAGATGTGGAACAAAAAGAAATTATGTGAGAGGTAAAATGTGGTGACCTCTAAAGTCCTTTAATGTTTTCATTAATGCTAAGGCTTGCTTCTCCATGATGCTATATTTGAGAGGGGCATCTCTTAAGGCCCTACTAAAGAAGGATATTGGTTGCTCTGCCCTAAATCATTCTTTTGAAGCAAAACTACAAACCTATTGTATGTTCGTATGCAAAATAAAATGTAAAAGTCTTTGGTAAAATTAGGACTAATTAGGACTGGTGTTTGAGTAAGAGCTTGTTTGACCAAGCTCTCAATGATTGTTTGTACGGAAAGACCATTTTACACCCATGTTTTCTACATGTGTGTGATTTTTTTTAATAGCTCAAATAAGGTTGGGAATAAAGCTTTCAAAAAATTTATCTTTCCAATAAAAGATTGCAATTCCTTGAGGCTTCTAGGATGGCTATTGCAATATTCCATCTATCCTTGTAGGGTCTATTTTGGATTCCTTCTTCTGAAATTATATGACCAAGAAGTTTCCCTTCTTGGAGACCAAAGAGGGTCTTCTTGGGATTCAAGTGATAAGCCAAATTTCCTACACTTCTCAAAACCTTTCTTAGGTGAATCAAATGCTCTTCATCGCCTTTTTGAGAAAACAAGCATAGTAAGCTATCAAGGTAAATAGAATAGGAAATAGCCACACATTCTAGGGCATATTTTGCTGCTCCTTGGAAAGTGGCCCCCGCATTCATTAATCCGAAAGAATTTTGACATACATAAGTCTTGTGTAAAAGTAGCTTTGATTTGATCACTTGGGAACACTAACACTTGATTTAAACCAGAACCCATCTAAAAGGGATATTTGACCCAACTACCTTTGAAGTATATGGTCCATCTTGGGTAATGGGTAGTTGTTTTTTAAAGAGGCCTCCGTTTAAATTTCTGAAGTCAATACCGAGCCCGATTTCCCAAGTTTTCTTTCTACCGTAAACTAAGTTTGATACCCATTCTGCATCAATGGGTACTATGATCCCAACATTATACATTTTTCAATTACTTTAACTAAAGGTAGTAAAAGGGGATTTATTCTCCTTATTTTTTGCTTAAAAGGCTTTTGATTTTCTTCAAGGGGATTTTTTATGCCGGATGATGTTGGCATTATATATTTCAAGTTCTTGTATTCCCACGCAACACATCTTTAAATTCTTTGAAACCTCTATGTATTGCAATTTTATGTGAGTCAGAGGGTGTCAGATAACTTGATCATCCCCGTCTCGCTATAGTGCCTATGTTATGCTCTTGCATTTGTTTCCACAGCTCCATTCTTGTTTCTTTAGCTATATCGTTGAGATCAAACAGTGTTCTAAAGGTGTGAGACTCCTCTTGGGATTTTATCATTTTTGCATCGTAAGACTTCCAAGTCTTCTTGTATTCATTGTTCACTATCTCTCGCTTCAAAAGGATTCTCACAATGATTTATACTAGCAGGATATGTTATTTCGGCTCTCTGCTGATTTGTTCAATATACAATTTTTTTCTTTATGGCCAGTTTCCCTCGGTGTTGGTATGCCGAAACATTTCCCTCGATTTCATGAAATCATCTATGTGTTTGTCGATTCAAACACTCCGCCAATGATCTTCATTATCAAGCATAGCAAGCCTTTGTTTCACCTTTATACCGAGTTGCCATTTATCTCGTACTTGGCAATTGTTAGCAAGGGAAGGCACTCTCATTTGCCACAAGGATTCAATGCTCTAGGATGAAAATGAGTTCATATTTTTCGAAAGTTTTTACGAGGTCAAGGGCAAGATTTCGATATTCCCTAAGCCTTGGATTCTGGTCGAGTATTCTCTTTGGATTTGTTTGATGATAAGTTCAAAAATCCCCTCTAAAATAGATACCTTCGGGCTTCTAATTTTTTAAGTAGTTGTAAGCCTAGGAGAAGTGCTTCATACTCAAATAATATTGTTAGTGCATGGGAAGTATAACTTGTATGAGAAACTCGATTTGTGTTTTGAATCTCGTACACCTCGCCCCCGCACTAGTTTCATTACAAGCAGATTCATCAAATTTTATTGTCCAAAGTATATTTGACTTCATTTTCATTTCTTTTCTTATTGTTGTTGATTGTCAATGTTTTGAAGTTGATTGGAGGTAAGATTGGATTGTTCTCGTGAATCGATTGGGTCTATGTTTTCTTTATCTTGTTGAGTAATTTCATCTTCGTTATACAAGATAAAGGAATTCAACTTGATTGAATAGAATAGATTGGAGTGTTGTTTGGGTTTGTCCATGTTACTCACCATGTACTTCATGTGGGATTCTCCGTAGACAGTCTTCTGTTTTGGTTAAAAACAAAGGATGGTGGCATAAGACATGTCCATTTGAAGGCTTCCCTCGAAGTTTGCCTCTATGATCTTGATAAGAGCATGCCATACTTAGGGGAATGTCAACCTACAACGCATATCCATCACTAGATTCTTGGCAGGGATCCGAGCTAGGTTAACACATAAATCTTTGATTAAACCCAAACATTTGACTCGCTGAGTCAAAATAATACAAATCTTTGTATGGTTTAGTAATTTCAAGCCTAAGCTTTCCATTACTACCTTGGGCATTAGATTGTGTGAAGCTCCTAATCTAACATGGCATTGTGTAAAATTTTATCGTGTATGTTCAAACTGTATTACAGAAGGGAGGGACTGTCCTTCTTGATATTTTCCTTCAACCCTCCGGGCCAAACAACATCTCGTGTTTGTCATCCGTCAAGTTTAAGGTATCGCATCACTTCCTAAGTTCAAAGCTTTCAAAACTTGGTTTTTGTACACATCTTGGGTTACTAGTTTAGCTAGGGGATGGTAATTTTACTTAGCAATCTCCCCGCCAAGGTCAAAGGAATAATTGACTTGTTAATATTTACATCCGTTTTCTCTCTCAATTGAATTATTTTCACAGCCTTGATTTACCGAACTCCTTGTTTTGACTAGTGATAGGAACATTTTTATTGGGACCACTAGTCAAGTGCTAGGGGTAATCTTTTTCAAAATTTGGCCGGATTCCTTATCTTTGTTTAAATCTAGTTTTCTGCCGAAATGTTGGTTTTTTCTCGTTTTCTTTTGACTCGGTTTCCCATGTTCTTCTTGAAAGCAAGCAGAATTCTTATCTTTTGAATTCTCTATACTTCCCTTACTCCCAAGATCGTACTTCTTGTGTACCTTCCATGATTGCATTTTCAAACCTAAAACTGCAGCCACCAATTCTGCAGTTTTACTTTAATTGAATTTTAGAAGAAATTGTTTTTCCCTCACATAGTACCCTCTCAATTTATTCCATCCAACCTTCAAGTTTTTTGCAGGTAGATTTTTTCAACCTTCAACTCTGTCTTCTCTCTTCTCATATTGATCCTGGCAGTAACTGAAAGAGTTCAATTTGTTATCACTTCTTTTGCTTATCTTGATTGCACTTTCTATAATTTGTATTGCCTTCGCTGATTGCTTTGGTTGTGGGTTTATCTTCAGGGTTTGTAGTTTTCTTAATTGCTGCCTCATCTCTTCATTTGTCTTCTTCGATTATTTCTTCCCATTTTGTTTGCGAGAAGGAGGGGATTCTCTCTAAAAGATACTCTCTTTCTCGTCATATTCTTGCTCTCTTTTCTATTAAGTTGACTTCCATAGAAAGAGCACCCCTTTGCATATCTTCAAGAGTTGCAAAATCTCTTTCTTAGTGAATAAGTCATGTCGTAGTCAAATCCTTCAGAAACTTACATGAAGCAAATGCAGCCTCAGATAGTTTGGCTCAGAAAAAAATATATAATACTGCGAACTCAGACATCACTAGCATCCTTCCCAGTGGTTCTACGTATGTTTATTGTAACTGACAAGGACTTGAAGAGGATTCTTCTCTTTTACTTCCCATTTGTTTAGAACGTTTGATGAAAGGCTTGAGATCATTAACACCGCGGGGACTAAACTCTTTAAACCATTTTCTTACTTCTCCCCAAAGCTCGAGCAAATAATCTAAGTTGATAGAATCATCATCAATTTTGTTTTCACAAAGCAGTCATTCATCCTATCCACATGTTGTGATGCAAGCATCATTGTTAGCATCATACATGGAATCTTGACCGATAGTCCCGTGAAGATTGACTAGTGGTACTAGAAGGACTAAGGGAGCACACTGGCGCGGCCATGGTAGGAGGTGGAGGTGATTCACAGGATTGGACAAAAAGGAAAGTGGCTGGAGGTGTAGTGGTTTGAACAAAGGATGTAGGATGAGTAGAAGTGGGATGGACAAGAGTAGACTCCGAGCCGATCTTGATGAGAGACACCTAGGTTGTGAAGGAAATGTAAATTAGGAGGTGTTGTTTTCCATTACCAGGATGTTTACTTGTCTCCGGGATGAAAGCGAAGATTTAGAGTCTAATCGATTATATTTCAACCAAATGAATTGCTCAGAACTGTCAATGATATCGACCAAGAATTGCTAGATAAAATATTTTCAGACCGAATTAGTTTCACAGATCTCAGTGTTGTGTTGATAATTTAATCCTAGGAGACTTCCAAAGGATACTGTTATCAACTATCTTAGGTGGATTAGGTTTGGATGGGCTCTAGTGTGAATCTTTAGAAGCCACTATGTTGTGTTTTGAGACCTAACTAATCGTAAAAAGTTTAACCAAGTATGACAATCTTTTGAGGGGTTAACTAATCTTTTACACAAATCTTAACTTTACAAAGGTTTCAATCGAGTTTGAATGATATTATAATGATAAGGGTTCTTCCTGAATCTTAAGGTCTCGCTAAGGATTGTGGGAGTCGCCAAGTGGAAGTTTTTAGCTTCTAAGGAGGTAAAAGGTTTTATGGTCCACTACCAATGTTTATTGCGTAGAAGCCAAATCTCTGAGATGTTTTTGGGTTTTTCTCGAGCTATTTTAGTTTTATAGGTTAAGTTATATGTTCTTAAGTCTGATTTTGCACTTAGCTAAGGTGTTCAAAACAAACATAGTTGCTCTTATGGCTTGGTAACCGGTTCCCAGAGGTTTGGTAAGGCTTTACAAGAATCCTAAGGGTTCCTTAGTTTGTTACTTTCACTCCTGATTAAGTCCTATCATAATTACCATTTGTTAGGTAGTTCTTGAAGAAAGTTACTATGTTATACCGGACCCTAAAAGTTTAAAGAAAGGTTTTGGAAACTTTTCTTAGTAGGTCCCACCGTGATCGCCATTATGTTGGTGGCGAAGGAGGTGGCTAATAATCACTAGATATTCTTGAAAATAAGGGATTTCTGGAAGTCCCAAGGGGTACTTGGATTGTTACCGACTCGCATGTCCCACCGTGATCGCCATTATGTTATGTCTCGTGTTTTGACAAACTTGGCAAATCAAAAGACAAGGCAACATCGAATCAATCTTTAGAGTTCCGTGATTCAGTCCTCCCCGTTCTCGCAGAGGATCTCTCAAATATATGTTTGCAAAGGTTTATCTTGTGTGCTTTGAGTATGGATTTTAGAATAGTTATTGGCAGATGTTTTGTTTGGTTGGGTTGAGTTGATACCGTAACATGAAAGGTCTAGGAAAGATAGATAGAAAGAGAAATACATTTGTCTATTGGGTAATGGGAGTCAAAATAAGATCATAACAAACTCCTCAAGGGATAAGGGATATCAAAGGGAAAATCTAACTTGGCCACAAAAAGATCCTTTTGTTTTTTGGAATGAAGTAAACATTAATGATTTGGAAAGAGAAGTTTAATTCTCAAAAAAGGAAATTGAAAACATAACTTAACAATAAAGAGATATTTGATAGACAAGGCTAACCATAAATTCTACAAACATTCTTTACAAATAATGACTTCAAGAGAACTTTAAATGAAATTCAAGATTCGAGGAACACCCTATTTCCTCAAAGATTTTGTTTTAAAGGACTTTATAAACATAAAAGATTCACCGGAGCACTGCGCTCATAGAAGAGGGAACACCTAAATAACATCTATGCTTACAACTATAAATACCTTCAAAACAACTGTCACAATGGCAAAGGGCAAGATCGAAACCGACCTCTTTGATTAACGAAACAATGGTACTTCAAAGGGAGACTTCAATAACAACAACCTTACAAGTGGTAGACAAGCAAGGAAGACCATAAACTGCGTTAAAAACCAATTATTTGAGCTATTATAGAAATAAACAAGCATGAAGACTAAAGAGAAAGTTTAAAGCCTCTAAAATACTTCAAAGGCGAAGAAAACATAAAAATGCTGAAGGATGAACAGACGAAGGTGCTTCCGTGAGTCATGTCTTAGTCTAAGACTTCAACTCCACGGTAGTAATAAATTATGGAACATAATGAAAAAAAAAAAAAACATAGAACAATTCGAATACTTCACCAACAAATTTAGCTCTCAGGGTCCAATGTGATAGAGCCTTCTCAGAACAGCATGCAACAACATCATCAAGACATCCGAAACTTCAATTTGTTTTCAACTTCTTGCTGCATCAGATATTTATTTCGCAGAGTTTCAAAGTTACAACTTGTGATCAAACAACAACCCACACCCTCACTCATCTTCTCCGTAGTATATATAGAAGGATGAGGAGGTGAGATTCGATAAAATATCTCAATTACAATTAATACATAATCAAGACTTTTGGCCCTTGAGAGGCTTGATGGAGAAGTTTACAGGATCATTGTATTAATCGTTTCATAATAAATATTAAAGCTCGCTGGGAGCTTTATTTGACTTTGAGGTTCGCGTAATACGGGAGTAACTCTACAGATATTTGTTGCATTTAAGTTCCTTGCAGCGCAATTCCATGGTCGTGGCTGGAGGCGAATATTTGGATTTTCTTCAATAACTTCTACCGTTTTGAAAGGTTTGAGGCAACAAAGTGGCTCGTGGTAGTCGAGGAATCAATTCGCTCAAATAAGCAAGGGAGGTCTTTCTCTCTCGTCTATTAAACACTTATAATGTTCTTTAATTGTGTTGTAATTGGGAATTAGGTTTTTGATAAGCATTCTTAGCCATAATTCCAAAATCTATCTTCAATCTTCATTTTGTTGTGCTATGTCTTCAAAACCGATACTCTTTAAACCATTTTTTTTTGAATAAAATGTTGTCTCTGTCGATGTGTGCCGCACCGGCTTCTAAAGGCATCAATGCCCATGAAACATTGGATACAACGTTGAATCCAACCTTGTGAATAATCCTTTCTTCAATGAATCGAAGGCACGGGAATCGCTATTCCGGCTCGCCTTTAAATAATGGAAGACCATTTAAACTCGCATAAAACACAAAACAAATAATAAATAGGAGCAAAGGAAAGGAGCGCAGTTGTTGGATGGCATCATCCGACGTTGGGATCGCAATCAGAATAGGAGCGGGGGTAATCGCAATCGTGGAGAAAAATAATTGCGATGTGATCGAGGAGTGCGCGAACGGGAGGGATGCGCGATGGCGTGATCAATTGCATCGCAAATATTTGTGATGGATAATCGGAACAAGAACATAACATGCGATTACGATATTTCGATCAAAGGATTTGTGATGAATCGCAACAGATTTTGCGTAGACGTCACTTTTAAATAAATCACAATTTGGAGTGATTGTGATTTGCGACAAGCACCTTAACTCCGTTAGCAAGTGGTTCCAGGTGCGGTGTATGGAAGAAAATGGGTTAAAGACTTAGCTCCGTTGTGCTTAAGTCCAACACTTACGAAAAATGTGTGTGTTTTTGAATGATTTTCAAAGGAAATGGAGGGTTCCGGTAAGGTTAAAGAGTGAGTCTTTAACTTTATAAGAGTGATTTCCATGAAGGGGAGAAGAGGAATCATGAAAACAAAGGGGATTTTATGGAGAAAAAGGGAAACAAATGGAGGTCGCTTAAGAGTGGGGAGAAAAGGGAAAATGATGGTTTCTCGCTAGCCTTTTCTCATGAAATTAGCAAAGACTTCGTAGCATGAAATGGAAATAGTAAATGAATATTTCGACGAGGCAGAGGCCTTCAAGGAGTCTTCAAGAGCCAACAATTTTTAGTGATAAAATTTGTTCTGAGGCTCAAAAATGTCTTAGCCACCTTTGCATAACAAAATATTATAGGTGGCTATCAAGTATTGAAAATATGGCCTCCACTATTCAAAAGAGACCTCCTCTCGCAGAGCTACCTTTGCCTTTCCATCATTCCTCATCAAGATTTTCATTCTTCATCAATCATCCTGAGAAGAAGGGAATCTCTTGGGACACTTTCATTGCACATCTTGATTTCGATCGTTTCTTCATCCCATGCATCTCCTTCACCTTCCACTCAACATCTTTCGCCTTCTTCAAGTAGGCTCCATTCCCAAGAAGCGGAAGCTAAAATTTCCCCATGATTAGTGAAGAGCAACATCATGAAGAAGAAGAGCATGATGAAGAAGAGCAAAGATAGTGAAGAAGAAGAACATGATGAAGAAGAGCATCACAAATTAAGAAGAGCAAGATGATGAGGAAGAGCAACATGATGAAGAAGGTTGCACAATGAGAAAGGCAACAAAGTGAAGAAAAACACAAGGATGATATGCATCACAAAGGATGAAGAAAAGCGCCATGAAAAAGAGAAAAATGCTGAGGAGGGGAATGATGATGAAATTGAACAAGCTTTATGAGGATATTGGTAGCTCCCTTGCTAACAACATAAATGATGAAGATGAAGCCTAAAACATTGAGGAGACAGTAGCCTAAGAGTCCTAAAGAAAGCAACAACAAGAGTAAAGAGGGCAGCCCTCGAAAAAGACATGCAAGGTGACAATCAAAGCATTCATGAAGAAACTCAAAGTAGTGGCAAAGATGATGAGGGAAGTTACAAGGCAAAGAGAAAATATAGCATGTGTTAGTCGCTCGCTAGGCAAGGGGCCATGCTTTCTTCTCCAAAAGTGAAAAATCCCCGAACATCAAGAAAGAGAGTGCCTCAAAATATAACTCCAAATGTTACCAGAGCTCCTCCAAAGCAAGGGGAAGTTGCCCAAGCAACCTATTGTTAAATTACCCAAGAGGAGGAAGACCAAGAAGGCCACTCAAAGCAAGGGAAGGAGAAGGAAGAAAGCAACCATGAAAAAGAGAGGGACTTTGACATTATTCGTATAAATGCTGATGATAGCGACAATGAGGCCAAAATCCCGCAGTCTCTCTTGATCAATATAGAAGAACAAATTCATGATTTGAGGGCAGACGAAAGAGGTCTAGAAACCTCATTCACTTTTTTGAAAACACAAACAAACAAACATGAGTGTCCACATGGCGGTATATGAGACACGGGCCATCAAATATCAAAAAAGAGGCCTCCAAGGTGCAAATTAAGTTGGAAGAACTCATGGGCTGTTCAATGATAGAGAAATGAAGATCAGCCAAGAAAAAAAGAGGTAAATATGACCATGGGACTAAGAGTCTTAGAGAAACAAAAGGAGGAAGAAGTTGCCCTTTCCAATCTTTTCCTCTCACTACTTTGTTCACCTGCAAGAGACAGAAAACAATCGAGAAGCATCGCTTGAAAAGGTGATTGACCACTTAGAGAAGAAGTTGGAAAGTGCTAATAGATATTTTTACCTTCAAATAAGAATGACTCGGCACTATAAGAAGCTCAATCATTTCGTCTTCGAGGGAAATTGACGGCCACACAGAAAAGCTCAAGGAGGCTCAAAAGAGGCGCCGGCACAAAAATGAAAAAAGACACCTCAAGGCTCCAAATTTTGGCCTCAGCTTCTTAGCATGCTTATGAAAAACACTTAAGGGTCATGCTTGCCAAAATTGGGCGAAATTCAACAAGTTTTGGTTTTTGTCATTTTTGGGCTTTCGGCTAAAATCATGGGCATCACTATTTCTTTGGGACATCCTAAAAGGATGAAAATGGTATCATTTGATTCCATAATTTCAGGGTCATCTACTCAAAGAATTTTCGTATCAATTGAAGATGATTTGAATCCCCAAAATGGTGAAAAACAAATACTTTTTCCACACACCGCCCGCCTTTATTAGCAAAGTCTATTTTCTAGGTTTTTACACACAGTCTACTTTACAGACTTCTAGTGATCAGTTTGGAGAAAAATAAGAATTTTCAGAAAATATACATTCATAGCTTTCCAATGAGCCATCACGGGCCTCGTTTCGACATCGGGAAGGCTTCCAAAGTTGCCCACAAGACAAGACTTTCGCCGATATTTTTCTTAAGTATTTTGTGAAAAATGCACTTTTCTAAAGTGACTTTTCCTCATGCGTGCGTTTTTGGCCATGGTTAGCTATGAAAAGTCAATATATTTTCCTCTTTCAAAATTTTAGGATATTTCTATAGATATTTTGTGCCTTAGGCTTTTGCAAAGCCTCAAGTGACAAAATCGATATTTTTTATTGGCTAATGAGATTGCAAGTTGCACTAGAGGTTTTCTCTCATCTTGGCCTATATATTCCAAGAGACTTCATTGTAAATAAGGCTGAAATTGATGATATAGAGCAATATATGGTTATACAATCTTGAAATAAACACTTGTCTCATGCATTGGATAGTTTCTTGAATGTTTTGGATGATGAAAGAGGACTGCTGTTGGATTCCTGACTTGGTAAAATGGCATAGTTTCCCTTTTTGTTATGTTTTCTTTGTTTTCATTCATATTTCATGCTCTTGCTTGCGATAAGATAGTAGAGAATAGATTTGAGACATGCCCTTTGAGGCACCTCAGATTTCCCCGTTTCTTTATAGCTCTTATGTTTTCTTCCTTCTTAGTCATATCAAATAATCATTGATTGCTCTTTGATAACTAAAGAACTTGTTTGCTTGTTTCATTTATGATTTTATGCATGCTAAGTATGATTCAAGGTATGCCCCGCTTACCTGCCATGGCTAGTCATAGCTCCACCTATTAAACATTTTTGATTGTTTGATTGTCATTAGTTGAACCAAGGAGGTCTTGTACCGATCTTGCCCTTTGCCTAAAATTATGAAATCTCACTTCAAAGTGCCCGATAGCTTGAAATACTATGCTTAGGCATTTCCTCATAGTGCTTGAGTTATTTTTTTGTCTTAATTTTCTTCCCCAAAGTCCGATAGCAATTCTCAAAGTTAGAGACATATATCTCTATATGTATTTCTTGAATGTTTATTTCTATGCATCTATCAACTTATAGTTACATTTCTCATGATTAATGGTTAGCCCTACCATGTTTATGTCGCCTATTGAACTATTTATGTTTGAAATCCTTTGTTCTTCAAATTTAGTGTCCATCCCACTCCATCTTACCTAAAGATCCATTTTAATCCTGATCAAATGGGCCCTTCAACATACCTTGTATCACCATCCGAGCTTTCTTGACCTTTCTAATTCCATAGCCCAAACTTCTGATCCGAAATATTTTTTTACCTATCTTAGTCTTTGATCGCTCATCCCTCACAAACCTAAAAACAAAACCAAAAACCTATTTCATAACTAGCCTAAAATCAAAACACAAGAAACAAACACACATATATCCTTACACAAATAGAGAGAGCCCTCTCCGAGTCTAGGAAGACTAGGTCCTTGGACTCCAAAGACCGGTTTGATGTTACCTCATACTTGCCTACACAAGCCAAATCATGGGACACTAACAAGGTGGAATATATATAACTTAAAAACATGTAAATTTTAAAAGTGAAAAATTAACCATACTTGTCGTGAACTCCGGCACATCTCCTAAGGAAGTAGAAGGTACATCTCCTCTAAGGAAGAAGAAGGTACTTCCATCCCAAAAACATCGACGTAATCAATCCGTTAAACATTTTATTATATATACATGAAAATGGACATGTGTGCACAATTATTTATTTTAAAAATGTCAAGTTTAAAAAGCACTAACATTTTCCAACATATGTTGATGGTGTTAGGCACACAAATCTTACCTCAAAGGAAATGAAGTAAACTCAAGGCTACATCAAACCACGCTCACCTTCGTAGCTAGCCCTACGAGGACAGAGAGGGCTCTCTCCGTCAATCTCGAGAAAATAAGCAATAGGATGCGAGATGACTTACGATAGGAACTCGATTTTAGGCTAGTAAAGAGATAGGCATGTTTGGTTTTTGGTTTTTGGGTTTTCGCTGGAGTAATGGGAATACAAAATCTTTGGGTCCGGGATAAGGTCGTACCTTTGCGTAGTTCAAGCTGGGGCGAGGTAGGTGATGATCTTGATGCTTCGAATTGGGATTTTATGGATAGATTAGATCGACGAGAGCCGAAGAGGGCAAAGAAGAACTTGGATCCTCTCCAAACAAGAGAAACATACAGAACTAACTGAATTCAAAGGCCAAGCACCGTAAACAATGGATTCAACTCAATCACTCATTCAACTTAGTTCGTAAGCATAATGAAACGATGGCATACATTAAACATGAAGAAACTTACAAAGAACAAAGGAGAAACATCATCAAGAACAGAACACCACAAGGATCCCAACAAGTGCCGCAAACCCCCGATCTTTCCTTAGCCAAAATATGAAAGTATGTACAATAGTATCAAAAGTATCCCAAGAGTCCAACCCGCATAATGCCTCGTAAATTCTCAATATATAGATCACTCTAACCCCTTTCCCCACCTCTCTAGGGGTCGAATTCCCTCTTCAGGGATCAGTTTCAACCACCCTAATCATGGAACTACAATCTAGGCGCCTAACAACTTGCCTCTAAAAGAGGAAACTGATCCATTACATGATTTTCTTACTCATTTGAGAGTGAATCTTCTAGAAGAGATAAAAACAAGCCAAAGTTACATGCCAAACATGAATTTACATCATAAAAACCAAAGAATTCTATCCATAGGCAAACTGGTCCAAAATAGGCGAAATACCGAAATGGGCAAACCTGAAAACTCAAAAATTCTCTAGGTGGGTCGTTCCCGAATCGCGTGTCGTTCATGTTTCAAAGCTGATTTTGAGGTAGCTCCCGACATCACAATTGGAGCTCATGATAGGCTCGTTGGAAAGCCCTGGATGTCTACTTTCCAACTCCAAGTGGAATTTCTGAATTTGGAGTTGATTTGACCTCAAAACTGCATTCTCCCCAGAGGTACTTCCTGCTGGTGCAAAGGTGGCGTTGCTGTTTTTTATGGTGTTTTTGAGTCAAGCTTGACCATCCAGATTTTGTTGAAATTCTAAGTTGACTTCAGAGGATGCATATTTAACCATGAAAATCCAAAAATTTAAAAAAAAATCTCCTCCAGCAAGTGCCTCAAAAAATGCGAGCGCAAGAGCGCGCGACCCACGGCAGAAGCCACAAAACCTCGTTTTTTAGACCAAAAATTTGAAATGACAAAATTTTCTCCAAATTTGCCCAAATTCGGAGCGGAGGTCCTCCATCATGTGTCTTGCCCAGTCAATGAAGCTTCGGCCAAAATCCGGCGGATTAGCCTTTTCCGCTCGTCGAAGTGCCTTGCGCAACCTCCTCTTCAAGATCTTCATCCTCGCTTGCAAACATGCATGCGAGCCCCAAGAATGGCCTTCATGTGGCGAAGCATGTCTTGTCTCGATTGGCCTTTTCCAACAGCTTCCGCATGTATATTCACTCCGTGAGTGGCGTATCCTTTGGCCGGGGCTCGGGTGTGTCATGTCACCGGCCTTCGATGGGCTCCTCATCATGCATGGGCCTCTGCCCTCGCCTTGTACCTCGTACTCGCACGGGAGAAGAAAGCGAGACCCTTTCCACACGACGGGAGATACTCGCCGTGTCGATGAAGCCCACATAGACCCCTTCCACCCTCACGTGAGATAGTACCCGCCGTGTCGCTCGCAACAAGGCCCGTGGCCTCGCCTTTCGATATGTCCGAACCAAAGGAGTAATGACATGCCCAACCTCAAACACGTCCGGCCGGTGTGGAGGGCTCTCCCCGCATCATAAACCGCCCTGGAGGCCGCCGTGGCACTCGAAAAGTCTCAGAAATGAAGTCCCTCCCAAGTGACGCCCCGCCCGCTAACCGATGTGACACCAAGATTTCGATCAAAGCGAAATGATATATACCCTCGCATCGCGTAATCGGGCTCGTCTTCTTCTCGCACAAATGTAACCATCTTCTCTATGTTGCGGTATATGAAATAAGGAATATTCATCATACGCACCCCTTGTGAAGTGCACGCAAACGAACATGATATGAGAAAAGACGACACACTCCGCCCTCACAACCGAAATACCGAATAATGAGCCTCATGAGTGGTGCATACTCAATCTCTCAAGAATCTCGAATGGAAAAAATCCTCGCTCAAGTAAGCCACATATCCCGCCTTTAACATATGGCTCACAGTGAAATTTCTCTAACCGTTTACTCCCTTGCTCCATTCCCCATGTTAGGTATGCCGTTGGCTTGAGCAATAGTCAAAGGCGAAACAACGAAATCAACCTCACAAGGTTTACCCGATTACCCCGTAAATGAAGAACAAACAAACGTGCTAATTCACGATGAGGCCGGGTTTGCACAACCATCTCACAAAATCAAACACATGACAAGAATCGAAAAACAATCCATAGCTAATGGACATGCCCGGGCAACCGAGCCAAAGAAGTAGGCTCCTCTCTCTCGCGATGATCAACACTTCTGCTTTTCTCTCGCGGGAACTCCGTGGCACACACCTCGCCCACCGAATCACCGGGCCGACCCCGGCCCACTCGACTCCGTCTCCGACACTTCCGATCAAACCTTGGCAATGTGTAAGGCCGATATGAATGCAAACGGAAAGCAAGATTAGGACGTATGTTTAACATTCAATCAATATCCCACCGCCTTATCACCATCAAGCGGAATCAAATTATGGATAAAATCTCTCGTCAAATGGGCTGAAAGATTCTCGTTTTGAATGCAAATGAAATTTGACAAAATAGGAGTAGGCAACCTTCAAAAGTTTGGACACATCTAGTCAAAGGAGAGTATGGTATAATCGCTGATAGGCTCGCCTACGTAGTTTATGACCATAAAGGTTTCAATAGGTCATTTGAAACAATGCCAACATTGGGCAAACAAAAACACAGCAAATGCTACATTGGGCAATGTGACTCATTACACACATGAGAAATGTGACTCAAAGGGTTTGTTAATCATGGATAACAATAACAATGGTGACAAAGTGAGACATATGGGTATGAGAGCAAGAGTGATTTTCATGTTTTATGAAAGGTCGAATTGCTATCACTGCTTCAAACACATCAAACCCATTTTTACACCATTGATTTTCATTTTAACCCCCGAAACAATAATCTCATAACAAAGGGGGGTTTTAAATCCTTCATTTGCATTAGAATCATGTATGATGACACAAATACGTTTGCAACCCCAAGTGATTGAAGAAACCTCGCTTTGAAGGCAACCGGAGTCAATTCCGAGCCAATCCGGGCGCTCAAACACACAATTCGGGAATGCCGTCTCGCGTGGGTCGCGTGCTTCCGCTTGGGTCGCGTGCCCGTGGGTCGCGTTGTGCAAACCCACCGTGCTAAACCAACCGTTTGGGTCGCGCAGCCTGTGGGGTCGCCTACCAACTTGGGTCGCGTGTTCCCCTAAACCCTCGTCCACGCCCTCCAAAAAGTCCGAAATCGGCTTTCAATCTTGCAAATACGTTTTGGGAGAAAATGAAATCGGTTCAAATGAACTTGTTTGGCTCTTATAAATACTTCACAAATATCTTCACCATCATACTTTATTCCAAATCTAACTCAAACCCACATTACAAATGTTTTTGTAATTTTCACTTTGGCTTTTTCAAATACAAACTTGCTTTGGCTTTCCGAGGTCGATACTGATGATTTTATTGTCTTTTTGCAGGATATGGTCGTCTTGGCTAGAGAAAAGACTGTGTCCGTTTACAATGTCTTCATGGCGGAATAATTAAAAATTTATTACAAAATGATAATGACAAATTCTAGTTCCAAAACGCAGTTTTGACTAATAGAAATGCATTTTTTTTTAAATGCCGATGATAATAAAAATAGAAATCCAAGCATCGACTCTCCTCACCTGGCAGCTTTATGACTAGTGTATAAAATGACTCAAAAAACCCAGACACCAAGACCTAGGACACTTATTGACATTTTAATGACCATACATAATGACAATGACTATAAATAATTTTTTTGAGAAAATATTTTAAAATAGCTACTACAGGTATAACATGAGGAAACACAAAATGACACAACCTTCTCGTCGTTCATGGCATGATCCTAGTGATATGCAAAGAAGTGAAACAAGTGAGACACCTAATAATGAAAAATGCAAAAGACGAAATGATCACCGACGAGGCGCAAGGCTGACTCTTAACATTGGCCCGCAATGGGGATGGTGGCTCCATGGAGATGCCAAGAATGCGCGTACTGGGAGTCGATGTCGTACAAATACTCTCATCCATTGGGCGATGGAATCATTATTTCAACTTGACAAGACAAACTTTGGATATTTTTATTGACTCGCGTATTTAACTAATGATAGACTGCAATTTTGACCAAAACTCGACTAGACTCAAACTCGACATGACTTTAAACAAGAAGACTCGATAAACTTAACTTTTACAATCTCAAACCAACCAACCTCTATTTCTCGAATTATAGCCTTCGCTCCGGCCCTGCATCGAAAATGAGAGATCGCTGCACTCTTGCAATGAAAAAAACAAAGTAAAATGATATATACAATGAAAATGAGATCGCTGAAGAAGTACTCGTAAATAGCGCTTCAGCAACCGACCATTGGATCGGTCCACTAGACAATCATCTCCATTCATTTCCTTGAGAAGAAATGCATTCTCGCCCGATACGCCGCAAATCTAAACGTGTCCCTTCCACAAATTCCTCAAACTTGCCGTGCTTCCCTTGTCTTCATTCCGGGCATCCCATTTCAAAAACTACTTCATCCAACCGAAACTTATCCGACTTTTCCTTTCCGTCGTAGATCTCTTAATGCGCTCCCGTAACTTGAAAGTATTTGGAAATACCTCCTCTCGTGTCCTGTAAATGAATCATCTCATTAATCCTCCGCCGCATAGGATCCTCTCTTCACTTCAGCCTCCCGAAGCAACTGGACGACCGGACAAGTTAGTGAAGTAGGAAAGATCGTATCCGTCCCATACACCAACTCAGAGACATACCAATAGACCTTTTCTCTCGCCATCTTCTATCAGCCCATAATGATTTACCAACTTTTGTGCCAAGCCTTCTTGTTGATTTCCGAAGAATTTCTTAATTATATTCACCAAGGATTTGTTTGAAGATTCCGCCAAGCCATTCCTTGTGTGGATGGTATGCGGTTGAATGTCCCAATGTAATATTGTACTTAAAACAAAAATCAACCATCCTCTTAGACTTAAAAGCCGCCGTACTATCCGTGATTATTTTACTAGGCATCCAAAGCGTGATTGCACATTGTTTCAAGGAAAGAGATAATTACCGCACCGTGGCCCGTCGAGTGGGAATCGCCCAATCCACTCTCGTGAAGTAGTCCGTATCGTCAAGATCCATCTATGCTGTCCGAAGATGCCGGGTGGATTTCTCCGATAAAATCCAATCCCCACCGCCGGGAATGTCGGGTGTAATAACTTCATACCATTTTGCATGCTGCATGGTCAGAGTTCGTCTTCCAGAATATCATGACACTCATGATCTTTTCATTAAACCGAACACCGTGTCACAGCGCCACACTGAATCGGCCGAGACTGCCTCAGTCTGGCCTCAAAGAAACAATCGAGGTAAATACCTTTTAGAAAATCCTCCAAAACTCTTTGAGCTTCCTCCTCTACCAAACACCAACAACATAATTTCAGGTCTCTTCAATACAATGCAGAATTAAAATGCGAATTTAGCAAATTTCCTTAACTTAAATGTTCTACTCTTATTTCGAGGCATACTAGGCGGTGGTAGACACCACACATAAAAATGTCAAGATACCAAGGAGAAGAAACAAAAATACCTGATACTCGAACGACGCACTTTCTTCTTCTTTCATCGACATGGCAACAATCAAATTTATGTCTAAAGCATGCATTTGTTTCAGCCATGAGCTTGGCGAGTCCTTGTCCCTTTGATTAGCTTGGTCGGTTTAATCTCCACATCGCATTCTTAACAATGCAACATCCACTTACTCCCCTTCTTCCTTCCGGGATCCCCCGCCCGTACCAAAACATCCTTAACCGTCGCGTTAGGAACATATGTCAGAATATGGGAATGCAATATGTACACACGGAAATCTCTTAAAGCCTTTACAAGCGCAAGTGCTTGTTTTCACACGTATATTATACTTCAATGCCCCATCTCTTATGATTTGATCAAAACGATGGGCTTCTCAACTCCATCCCTTTTTGCATCAAACAAATTAGCTAATGTATGCTCGAAGCGAAAGAAAATAAAATGAAGTCTTGTGTGTAATCGGGCCGATTAAAATAGGGGTCAAGAAAGAGCTATTTTTACCAAATTGAATGACTTTACCTTCGTCCATTTTACTCGATCGTCCTTTTTCAACATGTTCGTGATTTCTCTAAGGTGCTCGCAAGATTGGGAATGAAACGACGCAGAAAATTCATTTTACCATTAAATGATCGTATCTCTTTCGTTCTAGGTCGTTCAATCACGCCGATGGCCTCAACACGTGCGGTGATCAACTCGAATTCCATCTTTCGAGATGATGTGGTTGCGGAGCTTCCTTCATCCATGGCGAAAAGGCTTTTCTTTGATTCGCCGAAATGCCATTTTCTCGCACTGAAAACAATTTCGTATGATATGTTCCTCACTTCGAATTAGAAAATACAAGCTAGATCATCAAGGTAAACAACCAAAAACACATCTTTCTCATTGGCAAAAGCCATGTCCATTGCGCGCCGAAAGGTAGCGCCTCGCATTCTTTAAACCGAATGGCATCTTTCCGTAATGAAATGTTCCCCAAGGAGTGGTGAATGGCCTTGTCACGATCATCTTCCCGCACTCAAAATCTGATTATAACTCCGAGTATCCATCGAGTAGTGACATCCTGATGCTCCAACTACCTCGCCGCAATATGTGATCCATCTTTGGCAAGCCGGATAATTGTCCTTTAATGATACCTTATTTAGATTTCCTCGAAGTCAATACACAGACGGATCTCAATTGCCTTCTTTTCTCACGGGCACTGTTTGATATCCAATCTGAAAAACGAATAGGCACAATGATTCCCGACTTGTACAACTCATTTACCTCTTTCTCGATTGATGGTAGCAACACTTTGGGTTGATCCTCCTCAACTTTTGATGAAAAGGCTTCCGATTTGCTCTGATGGAATAGTATGCCGGATGATATTGGTATCATATGTTTTAAGATCCGAATAATCTCAGAAAACACACGCAAATGAAGATAAAATTTCACGTATTCTCGCTCTTACCTTTTGTGACAATGACTTTGACAATTTCACCATTTTGGGATTCTCACCGGTCTCCCAATATTTACCTCTCTTCGACACCTTCTCCTCGTTGGCCTCAATGTAGGCTTACGAGCCACATCATCCCGATCAAACAACTCTTCCAAAGGAATCAATCCCTTAGGAATGATGTTATCCTTCAGCTTGCAAGACATCCATTTGATTTATCTCGCATGTCATCAATACCATCATCAAATTCGAAAGATCTGGCGGGAGGTATCTTTAAACTTACCCTTATTCCGGGTAAATTCACTAATCTCCTCATCATCCTCAAACACTTGCCAACATCGCCGATTGTCCGGAACAAAGGTCGGTGTTTGCCATGTATCTCAAACTTGTTGCCGTGAATTCATTGGAATCTTAAGATTGCTTGCCGCCTTAGCAAGTCCATCAGCAACACCATTTTGTATGGGCACACATGTCAAAGTATAATCGAAAAATAACTTCGAATATCCAAAACCGGCATTTCGGTAAGCCCTCATGCGAGGATGCTTAGCTCGAAACTCACCTTTTTAACTTGCTTTATCACTAATTCGAATCGCCATATACCGCAATCCTTTTCGCATTCAGCTTCGAGAATCTTAAGACCAAGAATAAGAGCCTCGTATTCCGCTTCATTGTTTGAACAATCGAATGCAAGCTTGTAAGAACACACTCTCACATTGCTCGAACTTTATCAGAGCGGAAAATGGACTTCGAATCCACACACCAATCCCGGAAGACTATCGCCGCCCACCGCACCATCAAAAATCCATGGTCCAAAGACCATCTTCATCGTCCTCTAAATGCCGAAACTGTACGGTTTCCGATTTTCCCGTTTGCCGCCCATTATCTCCGTACCGATTGCTCCAAAGGAGCTTGTTTTTCTTTCTTTTTTGCAAAACTTCGAAATTCTCACTTATTTCCGGCATGTCTTCTACCGAACCAATTGACTCTCACATCATTAAAAACCATCGCTAGCAAACAATAAACTTACCTAACTCGCATGTACATAATTCGTCAGATGATTGACCGGCTTCTCTTTGCGTTAGTTATCATGTATTTCATCTTCCTCGCTCACGATACAACTTTTCTCCTTGACCGAAGACCGGAATTGTAGCATAAGAGAAATCTAATTGAAGTGTACCTTTCAACTTTTCCAAGATCTTGGGTAAGGAGCATTCGAAACGTGAGGAATGTCGCTATAACCACTCACATCCATCAAAACATTCTTCGCCGGAATTTGATCTAAACTTACCACCAAATCTTTGATGAGTCCTATACACTCTTACCCGGGCCGGAATCGAATGAATCACAAATCATGATACTCTCTTGTAATATCTAATCCCAACTTTTCCATGATTGCCTTGGCATCAAATTGTGCGAAGCACCCGAATCGAGCATAGCATTATGCAATATATATTCATGCAACCTCAAACTGATGTAAAAAGGAGGAACATTGTATCACAAAGAGACTACCTATTCACCGCAGCTCCAAAATCAATTCCTACTGATCATCCTCAACATTCACTCGTGTCAATCATTGGATCAAAGTTCAGAATTTTGGTGACTTGACTAGCTGTGAGTCATTGCTCTTCATAATCTCCGTCAAAGGAATGGATATTTTCGTTTGGAATTTCATTTTCCACAAATGCTGAAACTCCTTCTCGACCTCTTTAACTGAATTTCCTTCTCTTTCACCTTGTCTTTCACTATGTTTGACCGATTCACTCTCTCACCGATGACACTTTACTTACACAAGCAGTGGTCAATTGTCTCTTTCCCTCTTTTCGTGGTATTGGTGAATCGTTTTCGGTGTCAAGCTTCCTTTCTTCGAATGGGATTTATAGGCACATCTCGATTTCTCAATGAATACCGTTTCTACCGAGCAAATAATGCATTCAAATATCCTCTTTGGTATTCATCTCGAATCTTCTTCTAAATCAAGATCATTTGTTAGGATAAAATCCTCATCTTTCGAACAATCGAACTTTCACCATACTCCTCTTCCCGCAATATAAATAGGCAAATCATCAAAGGAGTGAAGAAATGATTTTGCTCACTCCGACACATCATCACACGGAATCATGACTCACAAAATTTCGCAAAAGTGGAGTCTTAACCCGCCGTTGGCCGCCGGCTCTTGAGCTCTTGTTCACGCTCGTTTAATTCTAAATTGTGGTCGCCGTCGGCCACGGAAATTTGGGTTCCGAAACGTGTTTCGCCTTGTCAAGATTCATTCTTCTTAAAGTCTTTTCCAACTCACGAGCTAAGTGCTGTTCGGATATAGATGCAGAAGGCTCTTCCTTTATTGTCACTCTTTTCTCTCGCTTTCAATCGTGCTCATCATTCAGATTTGCCCTCAACACCGACCTTCCGCATATCTTCTAAAGTAGGTGGATCTCTATCACGAAGGGAATAAGCCATCTCCGGATCAAAGCCATCCGGGAATTTAAGGAGAGCATATTTTTTTGGACGGTCTCAAATCATCCGGAATAGCATTATATAATCGTATTGAATCTAATAATATAATCCCGAACCGACTCACTGTGATTACGTTTGAGATTTGTATATTCCGAAGTAATCATAAATTAGATCCTTTTTCATCTCCCATCGTCTAAAACCGCCCGAAGTTCGCCACGTATCTATGCTTTGAGGCAAGGTCGAACCATTTCCGTACTTCTCCCTCCAAAGGTTTGCACAAAGCCTCATGGTCACATTTTCTTCATCAATCTCTCGAAACGATCAAAGAAATCCGCCATATTGTCTACATGTCAAGCAGTGTGAAGATCAGGAGTACCATCAAATGTCGGGATCTTACTCGATAGTCTCAAGGGCATATCATTCAACCGCCGGGGGTAAATACAAGGTGCAAAACGAGCAACATAAATTTCCTCTTGGTGGATTGAAAACAATCAAGGTTTCCAGGAGATACAGGAGGAGTAGGAGTAGTAGGTCTATGAGATGCATTCAATGGAAACGGAGAAAAATACTATTGATTGCGGGATCGCAGAACTCGTGTCGAACTGAATGGTAGGGACAAAAGGAGGTTCAAATAGGGATCCGTGAACTTAATGCAATTTCGTATGGGTCAAGAACTTGTGAAGGTATTCGCAAATTCAAAAGTATTAGTATCCTCAATAGAACTTTGCAAATGCCTATCCAAGTACCGTGAAACAAATCTATATTGCAAATCTTCGCAAACAATGGACTGGGACTAATCTTTGACAATTCAGTTTCGGAAAAATTCACAAACAAAGATGTTTCAACCGTGCATCAAAGGGGATTTCATCAACATATATGATTTTGACAGGACAAGATGACGGTAAGTACTCCGGAACTCTCAAAACTCAATTGGCTTTCTCTTCGTAACTCTCTTGACCGCCTTGTTTTCTAAGGGTCCTTGAATCGTATTCGGATTTTCGAAGATTTTTGGTGGATCGTGGTCGGGATTCGCCCTAGTGTTTCTTCTTGAAGCGTTGTATTGATCTTCTAAAACAAAGATTACAAGGAACACAATCAATTACTACCTTCGACTTAGACTCAATCATCCAAAAGGTCTAGAACGAATAAATATACCGGGGTGATTTACAAGTCAAGTACCGAACACACAAGCTTATCGTGAGATCGATCATAAATACATTCACTTCCGCTATGCATAACAAAAGCGTTTCGAAAGTTACCTCGGCGTGACTTCGACTCCGTCTAAGACTCGTGGAACAAACACATCAACAAGCAAACCATTGAGATTGTCCCCGCATGGTCGCCACTATGTTAGCACTCAAATCTACCTCGTGGCCGAAATGAAGTAAACTCAAGGCTACATCAAACCACGCCGGCCTCGTAGCTAGCCCTACGAGGACAGAGGGCTCTCTCCGTCAATCTCGAGAAAATAAGCAATAGGATGCGAGATGACTTACGATAGGAACCGATTTTAGGCTAGTAAAGAGATAGGTATGTTTGGTTTTTGGTTTTTTGGGTTTTCGCCGGGAGTAATGGGAATACAAAATTCTGTCCGGGATAAGGTCGACCTTGCGCAGTTCGAGCCGGGGCGAGGTAGGTGATGAGATCTTGATGCTTCGAATTGGATTTTATGGATAGATTAGATCGACGAGGAGCCGAAGAGGGCAAAGAAGAACTTGGATCCTCTCCAAACAGCAACGTAAAACATATATGAACCAATCAATTCAAAGGCCAAGCAATCGTAAACAAATGGACTAACCTTAATCACTCATTCAACTTAGTTCCGAAGCATAATGAAACGATGGCATACATTAAACATGAAGAAACTTACGCAAGACAAAGGAGAAACATCATCAAGAACAGAACACCACAAGGATCCCAACAAGTGCCGCAAAACCCCGATCTTTCCTTAGCTAAAATATGAAAGTATGTACAATAGTATCAAAAGTATCCCAAGAGTCCAACTCCGTAGAATGCCTCAGAAATTACAATATATAGATCACTCTAACCCTTCTCACTCTAGTCGAATTCTCTCTGTGTGATCAGTTTCAACTAATTTAATCATGGAACTACAATCTAGGCAACCTAACAACTTGCCTCTAAAAGAGTGGAAACTGATCCATTACATGATTTTTTACTCATTTGAGAGTGAATCTTCTAGAAGAGATAAAAACAAGCCAAAGTTACATGCCAAACATGAATTTACATCATAAAAACCCAAGAATTCTATCCATAGGCAAAACTGGTCCAAAATAGGCGAAATACCGGGAAATGGGCACTGAAAACTCAAAAATTTTCAGGTGGGTCGTCTCGAATCGCGTGGTCGTTCATGTTTCGGTGCTGATTTTGAGTGTGTAGCTCCCGACATCCAAATTGAGCTCATGATAGCCTGTTGGAAAGCCCTGGATGTCTACTTTCCAACTCCAAGTGGAATTTCTGAATTTGGAGTTGATTTGACCTCAAAACTTCATTATCCCAGAGGTACTTCCTGCTGGTGCAAAAAGGTGGCAAAAGCAAGGTGTTTTTTATGGTGTTTTGAGTCGTTTGACCATCCAGATTTTGTTGAAATGCTAAGTTGACTTCAGAGGATGCATATTTAACCATGAAAAAAAATCCAAAAATGTAAAAATCTCCTCCAGCAAGTGCCTCAAATGCGAGCGCAAGAGCGCGCGACCCACTCCAGCTACAAAACCTCGCTTTGTGACCAAAAATTTGGAAATGACAAAATTTTCTCCGATCCTGCTCCAAATTCGAGCGGAGGTCCTCCATCATGTGTCTTGCCCAGTCAATGAAGCTTCGGCCAAAATCCGAAGTGATTAGGCCTTTTCCTTCGTCGGCCTTGCGCAACCTCCCTCTTCAAGATCTTCATCCTCGCTTGCAAACATGCATGCGAGCCCGCAATGGCCTTTAATGTGGCGAAGCATGTCTTTGTCTCGATTGGCCTTTGCCACCGCCTTCTCCAGATTTATATTCACCCGCGTGAGTACGCATTCTACGACTGCCTCATGTCACCGGCCTCTTGATGGGCCCTCATCATGCATGGGCCTCTTGCCCCCGTCTTGTACCTCGTACCCGCACCGGAGAAGAAAGCGAGACCCTTTCCACATCACGTGAGATAATACCGTGTCGATGAAGCCCAAGCAGACCCCTTCCACCTCACGTGAGATAGTACCCGCCGTGTCGTCGCAAATAAGGCCCCGTGGCCTCGCCGATATGTCCGAACTAAAGGAGTAATGATATGCCCAACCTCAAACATGTCCGGCCGGTGTGAGGGCTCTCCCGCATCATAAATCGCCTCGGGGAGGCTGCTGTGGCACTCGAAAAGTCTCTAGAAATGAAGTCCTCCCAAGTGACGCCCGCTTTCCGCTAACCGATGTGACACCAAGATTTTGATCAAAGCGAAATGATATATACTCCCGCATCACAGACCGGGCTCGTCTTCTTCTCCGCACAAATGTAACCATCTTCTCTATGTTGCGGTATATGAAATAAGGAATATTCATCATACGCACCCTTCTAGAAGTGCATCAGCAAACGAACATGACATGAGAAAAGACGAGCATACCTCGCCCTCACAACCGAAATACTACAATGAGCCTCATGAGTGGTGCATACCATCTCTCAAGAATCCGAATGGAAAACTCGAAGCCAAGTAAGCCACACATCCAGCTTTAACATATGGCTCATAGTGAAATTTCTCTAACCGCTTACCCTTTGCTCCATTCCTCGCCTATGTTAGGTATGCCAAAGGTTTCTGAGCAATAGTCAAAGGCGAAACAACGAAATCAACCCCCGCCAAGGTTTACCTGGACACCCCGTAAATGAAGAACAAACAAACGTGCTAATCTACGATGAGGCCGGGTTTGCACAACCATCCTTTCACAAAATTCGAAACATGACAAGAATCGAAAAACAATCCATAGCTAATGGACATGCCTCAGAATCAACAGCCAAAATAATGTCTTCCGATGATCACCACTTCGTTTTCTCTGGCGGAACTCCGTGGCACATTACCTTCACCACCGAATCACCGCCCTCGACTCTCGTTCATATTCGACTCGTCTCCGACATATCTCTCGATCAAACCTTGGCAATGTGTACGTCGATATGAATGCAAAGGGGAAAGGCAAGATTAGGACGTACGTTTAACATTCAATCATCCCACCGCCAAAACACCATCAAGGAATCAAATTATGGATAAAATCTCCGCTTCAAATGGCCGAAAGGCAAAGATTCGTTTTGAATGCAAAAATGAAATTTTGACAAAATAGGAGTAGGCAACCTTCAAAAGTTTGGACACATCTAGTCAAAGGAGAGTATGGTATAATCGTTGATAGGTTTTCCTACGAGTTTATGACCATAAAGGTTTCAATAGGTCATTTGAAACAATGCTAACATTGGCAACAAAACATGAGCAAATGCTAACATTGGGCAATGTGACCTATTACACACAGAGAAATGTGACTAAAGGGTTTAATCATGGGATAACAATAACAATGCAGACAAAGGTATTAAGTGGTATGAGAGTTAAAGAGTGATTTTCATGTTTTATGAAAGGCCGACCATATCACCTAAGCTTCGACATCAAACCCATTTTTTACACCATTGATTTTCATTTTAACCCCCGAAAAACAATTCATAATGTTGGGGTTTTAAATCCTTCATTTGCATATTAGAATCATGTATGATGACACAAATACGTTTGCAAACCCCAAGTGATTGAAGAAAACCTCGCTTTGAAGGCAATCGAGTCAATTCCGAGCCAACTGGGCGCTCAAACACAATTCCGACGTCGTTCGCGGGGTCGCGCAAGAAGCTCGCCTTGGTCGCGCACCGTGGGTCGCGCAGTGTTCCACCGTGCTAAACCAACTCGTTTGGGTCGCGCAGCCTGTGTGGGTCGCTCGCTCAACTTGGGTCGCAGCTCCTAAACCCCGTCCACGCCCTCCAAAAGTCCGAAATCGTCAATTTTGCAAATACGTTTTGGGAGCAAATGAACCGGTTCAAATGAACTTGTTTGGCCTTTATACACTTCAAATATCTTTCACTATCATACTTTATTCCAAATCTAACTTCAAACCCACATTACAAATGTTTTTGTAATTTTCACTTTGGCTTTTTCAAATACAAACTCTGCTTTGGCTTCTCTCGAGGTCGATGACTGATGATTTTATTGTCTTTTTGCGTGGATATGGTCGTCTTGGTTGTGAGAAAAGACCCTCGTGGTCTCGCTACAATGTCTTCATGGCGGAATAATTAAAATTTATTACAAAATTATAATGACAATTTTCTAGTTCCAAAACAGTAGTTTTGGACTAGAAATGTATTTTTTTTTTTAAATGTCGATGATAATAAAAATAGAAACTAAGCACCGGACTCTCCTCACCTTGCGTGCTTTATGACTAGTGTATAAATGACTCAAAAACCCTAGACACCAAGACCTAGGACACTTATTGACATTTTAATGACCTCATACATACGACAATGACTATAAATAATTCTTGAGAAAATATTTTTAAAATAGCGCCGCAGTATAACATGAGGAAACACAAATGACACAACCCTTCGTCACCATGGCATGATCCTAGTGATATGCAAAGAAGTGAAACAAGGAGACACCTAATAATGAAATGCAAAAGACGAAATGATCACCGACGGAGGGCAGCAAGGGTTGACTCTAACAGATGGTGAGACTCCATCTTGATTGTTTGAACCCGAGGTTCAAACGTGATATTATCATTTTCTTCATTCATCAAGCATGACAATCGGAAAATGGTGTTAACATATAATAATACATTTTGTTAGATTAATTTACATACAAATAAATGCACATACATATGTATTTATTACAAATTGTATGTATGTGTTAAAATAATTGAATCCTAACCATTAACACATACCATTCCCATGCCCTCTTCTTCATGCACAATTAGGTCATGCCAACCATTGCGACAATTATTTGCATATGTTTTTCGCATCTTCAACACCATGCTGTCAATCTTCTTAACTGTGATAATATACAAAATTGGCATGTGCATTCTCACGTGCTCTTTGTCAATTCGAAAAATATCGACTCCACCCAATCCACTATGAACATTGTCGATGATGGCATCCCTTGCTTCTCGACTAATTTGAGAAGTGACTTCCATCCGTGATCGAAAATTTTCGACATGAACAAGGTCAACTAACCAAGGGTGGCTCGTGACAAGGCAACTCAGCATCATGCCTAGCGCCCCTTATGGTCACACAATCAACCTTTTCCCATGACCAAAAATTCGAGGGAAGGTCATTGTAATTGGGGTTTCATTTCCAAAATAATTCCGTATAAAATGATTTTTCAAATAAAGTGAACCTCGTCGTTCCATGGGAGTCTTCCATAAGCCGCAAGGTGTCTATCATACAAATAGTGAGCTATATTAGGGTGCTAGAAATATTGCAATCTCAACATCTTTCTTTTTCAAATTTCCCCTTTCCTTGAAATTAAACATAGACTTTGCCATTGTTGTTGTAACTCTTTCAATGTTCTCCCCCATTTATCTATGTCCCACAATGTTTCCTTTCTTTTTCCGATGACATCCACAAAAAGTATCCGTGGTTGGCCCAAGCTTTTGGTACACATCTACTAGTTGGCCTAAGAATGTGTAACTATGTCCAAGATTTGTTGACTCTCGGGTAGAGTCAAAGACACGAGAGCTCTCTATAATTTTTCATGAAGATTTTGACACCTTTATAAGGTGCATTGCCGTATGTTTCTTTCCCCATGGTATATCGGAAATTTCTCCGTTCGGATATGTCATGGTGGGTGGACAACCTTCTTCTGATCGAAAGCGTTCATTTTAAGGTGTCTTTCTTCCCGACCAACATATGGAGCATTTTCAGCCTTTGAATCAATATATAAAATTTTATATTAGAAAAAACACACAAACAAATTTGTACAAAATTGAATGAAAAAAAATTATTCAAATTGATGGAAACCTCGATGTGGTTGGCTAGCATCTTTCCCACCCTCTCGAAACTCACTCAACCAAAATGACCCCGTCGAGAACCAACACCACCGCCCATTAATTGCCTCCTCGGAGAATAAATACCACCACCTTCACACAAGCCTACGAGCACTTATTGATGTCCCTCTAGGGGATTTGAACCACTCACCAACCCTCAAGACGAGAGTGGAAGCTTCATAAACAAATACAAATTTATAATCAATTGAAAATACATTCATACATATAAATATATGTACATATTCATTGATTAAATTGCATGAACCATACTACGATCAAGGAACTATGAGCATGCTCCATGGATGGAGTAGAGACCTTCATCTTAGCTCCTAAAAATAAAACTAAAATTATTAACAACTAATTTAACTCAAAAATTTGATAAAAAATCAATTCCACATGTACACACATGTATGGATATTTAAGATTATATTTAAATACCATGAACATCCTCGATCTCTCGATCCCCCCTCTCATAGAGATATGGGATTATTTTGATCTTCGTCGTTCATCCTCCATGATATATATCTACGGTGGACATTTAAAAATTATTTTTTTGAATCACTAATTTAAAGTAATTTCAAAAAATTAATGTAATTTAGTATACACAAATTATCTTAAAACACAACTTTCAAAACACCAATTGATGTCCGAAACTCAATTTAAGAAAACAAAAATTATAAAAATGATAAGTTCATCGTATTGCGCTTACATGGTAGGGAGAACATTTGGTATAAAATTGAAAAAAACACATTGTCATTAAAAAATAAGTGAAACTCATTTTAAACAAAAATTTGTTGAAGTCCCCACATTTTAATTTTATAAATGTGAATTTCACCACTTGTTGCAAAATGTGAAGTTCACCAAGTTGCCTTTTACATGGTGTGGTGGGAGCACACTTGGTATATAATTGAAAAAATCACATGGTCATTAAAAAAGACGCATTTATAAGTACAAAAACACACACATATCCAAGATATGTTACAATGTCCATCAACATATTTTGAAGGGAGAGCATCTCAACACTAATTCATCTTTGAGAGATGACTCTTGAATTTTCAAAGAAGAGCTTTCAAAACTCGATTCATCTTTGAGAGATGAATCTTGAATTATTGAAGAAGAGAGTCTCAGCTAATTCATCTTTGAGAGATGAATCTTGCATTGGCATTGCCCCATATAATTATAATTCATCTATTAATTCATCTTTGATAGATGAATCTTGAATTGACATTGCCCCACGCAATAGATCAAGAACATCTTATCTACATTTGTATAATGTCTTATACTAAAAGTTGAAATTGGTTAATAATATTGTTTGTTATTCCATACAGTTCTTTTAGCCTCTCCTTCTAAATTGGTACATTCCATTCATCTAGTTGCACAAAAGTTCGAATTGGTGAAAACTACAATTCCATTTTATCCATACTCCATAGTTTTTCTCAAGCCTTTTATCAATCCAATATAATATGTCTCGATTGTTTTTTGTTCTTCCCGATATATTCATTTTCCCCTTGGATGACTTTTCTAGTCACAATATTGAAAGCACATACAGTAATCATTGTTTTCCCCGGATTTGGATAGCAAGAAACTTCTATGCATAATTTCCATTTTCTCAACCATATCTAATGGTTTTCTTATCCCCCGAAAAAAAAAAACAAATTCAATAAAAAATATATTAAATTTGACATTTATTGTAAATGCATGGGAGAAATGCCTCGAGTGGTAGTGGTTTACGGATATGAAATGAAAAATCTCCATTTAGACTGTTGGCGTAGATATTTAGATTCGTTACAGAGATTGAATGTAGGGGAATTTACCGGATATGTCACCTTTGAGAAAATATGAGATCCGCAGGCCACTCATCCCTTACAGACTCTTACCTTTAGAACTTGTAGAAGTTAACACTCAACAAACGTACTAAAATCCTATGGAAGTTCAAAATTTAAGAGAGTTCAACACTTTAGGTTCAATTCTTTAGGCCGTAAAGCTTGAGAGAAATGACATTTACATGCTTTGCAAAATTATTCTATGAACTTAAAAAAGAACATGGTTTAAAGTTAATGGGAGAAAGCCAACATGACATGTACATGCTTTCAAAACATTGCCCAAGAATTTATGGGAGAATGGACACATGTACATAGTTTTCCTTAAAGTGGTCGAGGTTTCATGGATATTAAAATGAAGAACTTCTATTTAGATCCGTTACAAGAGATTGACCGTAGGGGAATTTACTAGATATGTCACCTTTGAGAAAATATGAGATCCAAAGGCTACTCCGGCTCCCATACATCGCCTTTAGAACTTGTAGTGAAGTTAACACTAACAGACAAGTATCAAAATCCTATGGAAGTTCAAAATTATATGAGATTTCAACCACTTTAGGCTCAATTCTTCTTAGGCCTTAAAGCTTGAGGGGAATGACATTTACATGCTTTGCAAAATTATTTTATGCACTTACAAAAACATGCTTTAAAGTTAATTGGAGAAAGCAAACATGACATGTACATGCTTTAGAAAAGTTTGCCTCATATAATTTATGAGAGAAATGACACATGTACACAAATACCTTAAACTTGTTGAGGTTTATGGATATTAAAATGAAGAAATTATATTTAGATCCGTTACAGACATTGACTATAGGGGCATTTACCGGATATGTCACCCTTGAGAAAAGATGAGATCCAAAGGCTACCTCGTCTCATGCGTACTTACCTATAGAACTTGTAGAAGCAACACTACTTGTCCCACCATAATTCTCATGAAGGGTGTAGAAGACCCGTGGGAATCACTCACACTACTTTAGCATAGACATAAGGGTGTATAATAATGCATGTGTTTTACATTGAATATTTTTCATTTTAAATTAAGAATCCATAATTTGAAACAATTACCTATATAAGGTTAAAACCTACGTTTTGTACCAAATCACTTTTGGTTTCAATGGGAAGATTTTATGGCTAATTTGTTTTTCTCAAATGTGATACACTCCCATTAAAATGGGAGATATATCAAATGATTCCGATGGCAGTGTAATAAATTATTTTCAAGTAGTTTAAAATATAGATGCATAAATTCAATGAGCATAGTTTTGGAGATATAAAAAGTCCAAAATGTTAGAGTTATTTGTGAAAAATATCAAGGATCACTACGGACATATCTACTTCATTAAAAGGGATTTTTCTAGAAGGATGTTCACTAAGTTATAAGAAGGAAAGCATCACACCATATGCTAATGTGCATGTGTTTTACAAATGAATAGTTTTTCATTTTAAATAGAATTCATTTACAAAAATTGAATGTATATAAGGTTAAAACGTATGTTTAGAACAATCACTTTGTTTTCAGTTGAAACTTTATGGCTAATGTGTTTTTCTTTAAATTGATGCCATCATCCAGACACAGTAAATGAGATATATCGAATGATTCTGTGGTGTAGTAAAATAGTTTCAAGTAGTTTAAAAATAGAGATGCATAAATTAAATGAGCATAGTTTTGAGATATAAAAGTCTAAATGGAAGAGTTTTTTGTGAAAAATATCAATGGATCACTATGGATATATCTCTATTTCATTAAAAGGGATTTTTCTAGAAGGATGTCCACTTCGTTGGAAAGAAGGGAAAGTATCACAATTATATGTTAATGCATGTGTTTTACATTGAACATTTTTCATTTTAAATTAAGAATGTATTTGAAATAATTACCTCTATAAGGTTAAAACCTATCCTTTGTATCAAATCACTTTTTGTTTCAATGGGAAACTTTTTATGGCTAATGTGTTTTTCTCGAAATGTGATACACTCCCATTAAAATGGGAGATATATCAAATACCCTATGGTGTAATAAAATAGTTGACTAGTTTAAAGATATAGATGCATAAATTCAATGAGCATAGTTTTGAGATATATAATTCCAAAATGGAAGAGTTGCTAGAACAAATATCAATGGATCACTATGGATATATCTCGCGTTTCAATAAAAGGGATTTTTCTAGAAGGATGTCCACTAAGTTGGAAAGAAGGGAAAGTATCACAATTATATGTTAATGTGCATGTGTTTTACATTGAATATTTTTTGTTTTATTAAAAATATGTTTGAAACAATAAAACTATAAGTTTAAATCCTATGTTTTGTATCAAATCACTTTTGGTTTCAATGGGAAACTTTTATGGCTAATGTGTTTTACTCAAAAATGTGATACACCCCATTAAAATGGGAGATATATCGAAAATGATTCCTATGGTGTAATAAATTAGTTTCAAGTAGTTTAAAATATAGATGCATAAATTCAATGAGCATAGTTTTGAGATATAAAAGCCAAATGGAAGATTTGTCAGGAAAAATATCTGTGGATCACTATGGATTAATATGCTTCATTAAAAGGATTTTCTAGAAGGATGTCCACTAAGTTGGAAATAAATTCAATGAGCATAGTTTTGACATATATAAGTCCAAAATGGAAGAGTTGTTACTGTAAAAATATCGCTGGATCACTATGGATATATATATCTCGCTTCATTAAAAGTGATTTTTTCAAGAAGGATGTCCACTAAGTTGGAAAGAAGGGAAAATATCACAATTATATGTTAATGCATGTGTTTTACATTGAATATTTTTCATTTTTTTATTAAAAATAAATTCTGAACGTATTAACTATATAAGGTTAAAACCTATGTTTTGTATAAAACTACTTTTGGTTTCAATGGGAAACTTTTTATGGCTAATGTGTTTTTCTGGAATGTGATACACCCCATTAAAATGGGAGATATATCGAAATGATTCCCATGCAGGTAATAAAATAGTTTCAAGTAGTTTAAAAAATATATAGATGCATAAATTCAATGAGCATAGCTTTGAGGTATAAAAGTCCATAATGGAATAGTATTTCAGAACAAATATCGTTGATCTCGGCGTAGATATACTCATTTATTGCACGTGATTTTTCTTAGAAGGATGTCCACTAAGTTGGAAAGTTAAAGGCAAAGTATCTCAATTATATGTTAATGTGCATGTGTTTTACATTGAATATTTTTCATTTTAAATCAAGAATCTATTTTGAAACAATTACCTATATAAGGTTAAAATCCCATGTTTTGTATCAAATCACTTTGGTTTCAATGGGAAAATTTTATGGCTAATGTGTTTTTCTCAAAAGAAGCTTCAAGTAGTTTAAAATATAGATACATAACTAATGAGCATAGTTTTGAGATATATAAGTCCAAAATGGAAGAGTTGTTTGTGAAAATATCGATGGGATCACTATGGATACATCTACTTCATTAAAAGGGATTTTTCTAGAAGGATGTCCGTTGGAAAGAAGGGAAAATATCACAATTATATGTTAATGTGCATGTGCTTTACATTCAATATTTTTCATTTTATTAAAAATCTATTTGAAACGATTAACTATATAAGGTTAAAACTCTATGTTTCTATCAAATTACTTTTGGTTTCAATGGGAAACTTTAATGGCTAATGTGTTTTTCGAACAAGTCATACACCTCATTAAAATGGGAGATATATCGAAATGATTCCTATGGTAGTAAAATAGTTTCAAGTAGTTTAAAAATATAGATGCATAAATTCAATGAGCATAGTTTTGAGATATAAAAGTCCAATGGAATAGTTTTTTTGTGAACAACACCGTTGATCACTATGGGATATATCTCGTTCATTAAAAGGGATTTTTCAAAAGAACGTCCACTAAGTTTGGAAGAAGGGAAAGTATCACAATTATATGTTAATGCATGTGTTTTACATTGAATATTTTTCATTTTTAAATTAAGAATCTATTTTGAAACAATTACCTATATATGGTTAAACCTATGTTTTGTATCAAATCATTTTGGTTTCAATGGGGAAACTTTTACATAATGTGTTTTTTCTGAAATGAGATGCACCCCATTAAAATGAGAGACATATCGAAATGATTCCCATGGTGAAATAAAATAGTTTCAAGTAGTTTAAAGATATAGATGCATAAATTCAATGAGCATAGTGCTTTGAGATATATAAGTCCAAAATGGAATAATTGTTGGTGAACAAATATTAGTGATCACTACGGATATATTTTCTTCATTAAAAGGGATATTTCTAGAAGGATGGACTAGTTGGAAAGAAGGAAAATATCACAATTATATGTTAATGTGCATGTCTTTTACATTGACTATTTTTCATTTTATTAAGAATATATTTTCAAAACAATTAACTATATAAGATTAAAACTCCATGTTTTGTATCAAATTGAATTTTTTTTTCTAAATACTATGTGATTTACATTGAATATTTTTCATTTTATTAAAAATTTATTTGAAACAATTAAACTATATAAGGTTAAAACGTATGTTTTGTATCAAATCACTTTTGGTTTGAATGGGAAACTTTTATGGCTAATGCATTTTTCTCGAACAGGATACACCCCATTAAATGGGTGATATATCGAAATGATTCCTATGGTGTAATAAAATAGTTTCAAGTAGTTTAAAATATAGATGCATAAATTAATGTGCATAGTTTTGAGATATAAAAGTCCAAAATGGAATAGTTGTTTGTGAAAAATATCGATCACTACGGACATATCTCGCTTCATTAAAAGGGATTTTTCTGTAGGATGTCCACTAAGTTGGAAATAAGGAAAATATCACAATTATATCTTAATGTGCCTCGTGTTTTACATCGAATATTTTTCTATTTTATTAAAAATCTATTTGAAACAATTAACTATATAAGGTTAAAACTCTATGTTTTGTATCAAATCACTTTTGGTTTCAATCATAAAATTTTATGGCTAATGTGTTTTTCTAGAATGTGATACACCCCACAAAATGGGAGATATCCAACATCCCTATGGTAATGAAATTAGTTTCAAGTAGTTTAAAGATATAGATGCATAAATTCAATGAGCATAGTTTTGAGATATAAAAGTCCAAAATAGAATATAGTTGTTTGTGGCCAAATATCAGTGGATCACTATGGATATATCTACTTCATTAAAAGGATTTTTTCTAGAAGGATGTCCACTAAGTTGGAAAGAAGGGAAAATATCACAATTATATGTTAATGCATGTGTTTTACATTGAATATTTTTCATTTTATTAAGAAACTATTTGAAACAATTAACTATATAAGGTTAAAACCTATGTTTTGTATCAAATCACTTTTGGTTTCAATGGGAAACTTTTATGGCTAATGTGTTTTTCTTGAAATGTGATAGACCCCATTAAAATGGGAGATATATTGAAATGATTCCTATGGTGTAATAAAATAGTTTCAAGTAGTTTAAAGATATAGATGCATAAATTCAATGAGCATAGTTTTGAGATATATAAGTCCAAAATGGAATAGTTGTTGGTGAACAAATATCAGTGGATCGCTATGGATATATCTGCTTCATTAAAAGGGTTTTTTCTAGAAGGATGGACTAAGTTGGAAAGAAGGGAAAATATCACAATTATATGTTAATGCATATGTTTTACATTGAATATAAAAGGTTTTTTCTATCTCATTGTTTGAGTCCTGATCTTACAAAAGGTTTCCACTAAACCCATTCCCTATTACTTTTCATGTGAACCACATTCCCAAACCCACCCATCTATGCACCTAAGAGACAAGCCAAGTGTAAAAAGGTCTTATTTCATATTCTTCTTTAACACATATGTGATTAATTATCGTTAGAATTTATATAGTAGAAATATGTATAAAGATTAATCCTTAGTATAGATCTATTTTGACTTTAAGGAATATTTCATGTTTTTTAGAAAGTTTATCTTAGGAGGTAGAACTAAACCGTCTATAACCTACAAAAGAAACCATGGCCCGTGAGCATCACATGCAAACACAAGTTACTCCCATGTTTGAAACACCACCTCACATCATCATAAGGGTTGGAAACCACTAAGCAACCCATACTAAGTTCCCTAGAAGGGATGACTATCATATTTAATGATTGGGTTTATCTCAAAGGTCAAAAGGAAAATCAAAGTTAGGAAAGGGAATTAGAATAGAAATTAAGGTAAGGCCATGACCTTTTACCCAATATTGAACGAAGGTGAGCAACCATAGATATCATGAAGGAAGTTCAAGAAATATTATGTTAAAAAATATTATCTTTTTTGTAGAGGCTTAAATTCTGATATGACAAGAAATATTATCTTTTTTTAAGGAAGTTCTGATATGGTAAGAAATATTATCTTTTTTTGAAAATGCTTAAATTCATGAAAATATCATGAAAAGGTGGACTATTTATTCTGTGCAAAATAGTCGGAGATCATGACAGCCACTCTGTCTTCTCTAGGGATGATCAACTCATGAAATTATGATATGATAAGAAATATTATCTTTTTTTAAGGAAGTTATGATATGATAAGAAATATTATATTTTTTGCAGAGGCTTAAATTCATGAAAATATCATGAAAAGGTGGAATATTTATTCTGTGAAAAATAGTCAGAGATCATGACAGCCACTCTGTATTTTATAGGGATGATCAACTCATGAAATTCTGATATGATAAGAAATATTATCTTTTTTTAAGGAAGTTCTGATATGATAAGAAATATTATCTTTTTTGTAGACGCTTCAATTCATGAAAATTTCATGAAAAGGTGGAATATTTATTCTGTGCAAATTAGCCGGAGATCATGACAGCCACTCTATCTTTTCTAGGGGTGATCAACTCATGAAATTCTGATATGATAAGAAATATTATCATTTTTGAAGGAAGTTCTGATGTGATAAGAAATATTATCTTTTTTGCAGAGGCTTAAATTCATGAAAAGATCATGAAAAGGTGGAATATTTATTCTGTGCAAAACAATCAGAGATCATGACAGCCACTCTGTATTTTCGAGGGATGATCAACTCATGAAATTCTGATATGATAAGAAATATTATCATTTTTTAAGGAAGTTCTGATATGATAATAAATATTATCTTTTCTACAGAGGCTTAAATTCATGAAAAAATCATGAAAAGGTGGAATATTTATTATGTGCAAAACAGTGGGAGACCATGATAGCCACTCTGTATTTTCTAGGGATGATCAACTCATGAAATTCTGATATGATAAGAAATATTATATTTTTTGAAAGAATTTCTGATATGATAAGAAATATTATATTTTTTGCATAGGCTTAAATTCATGAAAATATCATGAAAAGGTGGAATATTTATTCTGTGAAAAATAGTTGGAGATCATGACATCCACTCTTTATTTTCTAGGCTAACTGACTGAATGGGTCATGGTCGAGCAAATGCATCTCTAGATAAAGGAGAACCAAATGCGAACAAAATATGGTGAACAGAAAGGGACAAACATAACATAAAGCTCATAGAAAACGGACTGAATGCGGACATAAAGCATACATAAAGCGTATACATCCCACAATATTATCAGAATCAATTCTAGATACAATATTTAATCTATATTACAAATTAATTAATTAAAAAAAAACTAGTGTGTATGGCTTGTCGGTGGATATTTCTTGAATGGGATGACTTTTCTTGCCGGTGGAGATTTTTTTGATTGGAATGAATTTTCAATGCAAAAGGCGGCAAGAAATTCATGATATATACCTGGAAAGTCGCAGAAATTCGCAGACGAACCCGGGTGATTCCTGAAGACACTGAAGATGTCGTGGAAGACAACCAAATTCCTGCGAACAAAAAAAAAATCAAATTAAAAAAAAAAAAACAAAAACAAAAACAACAAAAAATAATTACAAAAAAATAACAAAATTTACCTCAGCGTCGAGGCTCAAATCAACAAAAATCCCCTCCTCGTTGCGACGCAACACCAAATCAACTAAAATCAACGAACAAGACCTCGTCACATGAGACACCAAATCAACTAAAATCAACAAAAAAAACTCGTCGTGCGAGACAGATGTGAACAAGAAACCTGCAACAGATTGTGGCCGATGTATTTATAAAATCATAGTTCGGCCGAACTATTTTAAAATTGCGGCCAAAATAATAGTTCGGTCGAACTTTTGTTGTCGATTTTTCAATCTTCGGCCAAAAATCTGTTTGCCATTGTCGTCAGTACAACGTCAATGTAAACGGCAGAACGATTTCGGCCGAACTAATTTCGAAAGTTCGGCCGAACTCTTGAATATTTCAACCAAACTTTGACGAATGTTTGGCCGAACTATTGAGGAAAAACGTTTTCCACCCCCAATTCTCACAAAAGTGTTACCCATCTTTGCATTTTTACCCATGTATATAAGAGAAGGAAAACAGTATGGATTTCTCCTTAATTGAGTCACCAATTTTACTTTCCTTGATTTTACTCAATGGAAAATGGAATTTTGTCCCACATATCCTGCCTCAGGATCTAATAGATATGGATAGAAAACACAATCAAATCCCCTAGATCTATTTTATATTACTCCATTCATAAAATATAAAAGACAAGTATAGGGATGCACCTTGTTATCCTTTCATGATGGTGTAGGTTTCAAATCCAATCCAACAATTGAATTCCCTACTCCTTACTTAAATATATTTCTTGGACTCCATGATTCTATCACATATACACATTCACAAACAAGAAAGGAAAATTAGTATGAAACATGTGCTAATCACAATAGAAGCATTATGATGTCATAAAAAACAATGTCTGGAGAGTGAACATAGATTTATTATTCCACATAAATCAATAGTATAATAGCAATATTACACCTTTAGTGCCAGATGTTTGTCTTTGATACCTTTACCTTCCTTATTCCTTGACTCAATCACATACTAGGCTCATCTATGAAGAGTAAAGTTATCTCTTGGTGGAAATCCCCTTGCATAACAAGGCACTCTAATCACTTTCTTCTATTTTATAACTTAATAGGTTCTTCTTATATAGGTCATTCATAAATATAAGAGGGTATATCTCGACAATTAGGGTTGAAATAAGATAGGAAATTTCCTTAATAATTGACCCCAATCCATCTCATGATATCCTAGGTCGAGATGATCGTATTTGAAAGGAGAAACTCTATAAATTTAGAGCTCCATTCCTTCCTAAAAGAAGGTATTTTTTGTAGCTTCAAGGAAGCATTACATGAAGAAGACTGGAAGGGAGTGTTGTTACACATGATGATAGAAGGAAATTTCTGATGGGTCGTTTAATCTAGAACAAACAATGATAAGAATAATTGCATTCAATCCAACAAGTGAGATAAGTTGAACTAGTGTTTCTCTCACTATACTAGAGTGACAAATAGAGTTATGTCAAGTTAATAAAATTAGTTTGATTGCATAATATTAGGCTATATGTGTATATAATAAGAATATATCTAACACATTAATAATGGGTGGGTGCACTATAATGATGTTATCACACGATGCCCTAATGGAAACACAAATATGGAAAGACAACAATATGTTAATTTGGATGGTTTATTAGAGGTACTATTACAATGAAATTGAATACGTTATAAAAAGATAAAATATAGGAAATTGAATTAGCTTTTAAAATATACATTTTTTATTTATATATTTTGTGTATAAATATGTGAAATTTGATTTTTTCTAATAATGGTATGTTATTTTACATGAAAAATATAATGCTATATATCCACTATTGCATGTGTTGACTACCATAATGATGTAATTTCCTTGAAAATAATTGCATAATTGTAGAGAATACGTTGTTCTAGTGTGGTATCGGGCTATTTTTTCAAAATTTATAATTTTAATTTTGTAGTTTTTGAACATTATTATAGTCATTATATCCTTGAAATTACAACACCCTTTGTTAATGCAAGGTATGAGGGCATTAACATTATCAAATAGTTTTTTATATTTTATTTTTAGATTGTAGATGTTATTATGTACTAGTGTAATGTATACCTTATTTAAAAAATGGTTAAGTTGATAAAATGTTATAGAGAGAAAAAGAGGTGTGTATTTTAGGATTCAAAGACATTTTAACACAAAGTCATATTAATATCATTTAAAAAAATTATATATTTGAAAATGCATAGTTGACTCTACATGTGTGTAGTTTCATTAGTGATGGATTTGTTTTATCTATAAAAAACTGATGTCAAAAATAGAATTATTATGAGGTATTAAGAAAAATGGATGTTTCAAATTATTTGTAGCCCAAACCACCAAGTTTTTCACTCCAAATCTAAATATGACACAACCAAATCCGAAAACACATAGGCTAAGATTGTTACTACCACCGAAAAAATTGAAAGAAGAGGAATATGCAAACTCATTTTTCACTAACTATTCAAAAGGGGGGTTTGATAGGAATGTGAGAAAGAAAATATGTAGGAATATAGGGCCACCAACAACATGTTGAACCATCACAACGAAATTTTAAAGGGTATCCTTATTCTCTTAATGGGGATTGTTAGCATGGGTATGATTCTTAGGTCCTTAAATATAACTAGGGGAGGAAACATGAATGTTTGATCATAAAGGAAAATTCTATCCATTTAGCGCCAAGGAGGATCCCTGAAAATAACAACACATGACCTAATAATAATATCACTTTCCTCCTATGTTGATGGTGTTTCCACTAAGTGCCATTTCTCACCTCCTCCCTTTCATCCCGTCTCATCCAGCAATCCTAGTCTCATATATCTCTCACCTTTCTCTTAGCTATACCATGCCACCTTCCCTACCCATCCACACTTTTCCTCTTCTCACCTCATCCACCTTTACCTCTTAGTCACCACCCCTTCATGGTGATTGCTCCTTCTCTCACATATATTCCCCTCTTTGCATCCCTCGCCCCTTTGCTACTCATACTCATCCTCCTTCCCTCTTCATTAACCTTCTCTCCTAAACCCTTTAGCCCCTTGATTTATTCTACCCTTTATCTCTGCCCTCCCTATCCTAATACATATGAAGACCTTCTCTCCAAAACCCTATATCCCCTTCACTTACTCTACCCCTAATCCCCTGCCTCCCTACCCTATCACATCCCCTGCCTCCCTACACTATCACAACCCCCTTTCCTTAGCCTCGCCCTCACCTCCTATTCTCATCTATAACATACCCTTCATCATATCTCGCCCTCCCTCATGGCTCCTCCATCCTACTCTTCATTCCCACCACTACCCCGCCCTTATCCATCTACCCTTAACCTATTCTCAGCTCCTTCCCCTTTATCTCCCCCCCACCTTCTCATGCCCACATATTTTAATCTCACTATCTCCCTCTACTCCCCTCAACCTTCTACCTTCCATTCCCATCCATAATCCTTCTCTTATCACCTCCTCTCCCTATTCTTTGATGTTTTTCCATTTTTTCCTCCACACCGACCACTCTCCCTTTCCTACCATGAATCATTTCCCTCTTCTCATTATAACAGCTTCATTTAATGTTATCTAGTTAAATGACCTTTTATTATTTGTTTTAAGAAAATACGAAGACAGTTAATGTTTTTGCTGGAAAATTTATTTTCTTTATTGTTAATTGTGAAAAAATAAAATTATTTATGGAAAGTGGTTCCATAAAAAAAAGTAAAAAGGCTAATGGTAAATGTTTTCCAAGAACAGAAAAGGTAATTGGACAGTTTGGAACAGTTACATGTTCCTTTGGGGATAAGAGACTCATCCCAGTGAGGAATGGGGGTTTTGTTTATGGAATAAGGAGAGGGGGAAGATTTTCCTGAGCTAGTAGAGACCAGTGGAATTCACCCAGCAATCCTGATAAAATTTTTGGTACTGACTGGACTAGGGGTCCTGAGGTCACAGCATAAAAATCCACTGTCAACCCATACCTTTCAGGAATGGAGCACGGGGGCAAGAGGAGGATGTAGTCGCCTCTCTTGAAGGTTGAGAGGACCACAACTGTGGATTTCATAATCAGATAAGTATCTGTGCAAGTTCAGTGATTTTAGCAGAGTAATACCTTTAATCTAAGTTATACACATGTGTTTATCTATTAGTGGCAGCAAGAGTAATCCTATGATAGACCTGTGTTGGGAAGGAATGAAACTAATCCTTATTAATATTATTTCATTATGTATTTCACCAGATATGTATGAGTGTTGTAAATTATGTACAAAATAACTATGTCTGAATTTAGTACCAAGAAATATATGGAATAACTATGTCTGAATTTATACAGTAGTGATTGTCTGGTGTAGGAAAAATGGAAACCAAGATTACAATTATATATAACCTATAGTGAACCTCTTATAGTAGTATACAGTAATGTAAATTGTGTAGATAGAAAAAGACAGTAAACAAATATTCAAGCTAATTGAATAAATTGTAAAGTTGTATAAGTGAAAGAAAATATATATATTCTGTAAGTAAATTTATTAATGACGAAATAATATAGAGTGGACTGTCAGTCGAGGGTACCAGGTGAAACCCTAACCCAAGACACACCGTCCCTCAATCACAGTTAAACTCGAACAATAGGAGAGGTGGTCTGGTCACCTGAATGAAATACCAGTCATAGAATTTAACTAACAAATTCTGGATTTATATCACTGATAAAGATATAAAACGAGTAAATGTTATCTAACTGCAAACTCAATTGCATAGTACTCAATTTATGAATCTATACTTTGCATAAAGACTCACAACCAAACATTATATAGCGCAAATAACTACAATATTGAATTGTAGGGATCATCCAAGAGCTCAGACCATAACCAAGAATTATACCAATAATAAAGAACATTTAGGATATCTGGAAGATCTCAATACGTATATATATATCACAACAGTAAAAGAGAAATGTGTTTATTTCCTTCAAATAGGGTAGTCCAGGGAGGAATTCCTGAGATGCAAGACGACATGGTCCTACAGCTAGATTAAAAAAAAAGATAAGTATTCGCACAACACAAGAATAACTAAGTTCGGAAAACAAACCACCGAGAACCAAAAAGGAAAGGGTCTGGAGGTAAAACCCTCTCTCTCTCAACAGAGAATAGCACTTTTGTGCGAGATTACATTTTATTTTACAAATCAATAAATCTCAGGAAAAAAAATGTAAAAAGAGATTTCGACTCTCCAATGCTGGAAGGGATCATGGAGTGATTCCGCCAATGCGGCAGGCTGAGGACAAGGCCTAGAGATGATCAAGCAAAGTATGCGAAGTACTTGTATGAGCAATAAGCTCTATTAGCAGAACGAATCTTAACTGAGAAAGGACTGTGGAGCAAGTTCAGTTTTGAGTAGTTAGGTACCTGCGAAGTAAAATAAGACTGATGATTAAGTACTAGCCCTTTAGCATAAAACCTTAGAGAAAGCTCAAGTAAAGACGGAAAATAAAACCTGAGTTTGATATTTACCTGTCATATTAACTATACCAAAACGAAAACTCTGAGCGCAAAGCTGAAAAAATAGTGGAAGAATCAATGAAAAGCTCATGAGTAGATTGAAGTAAAGAGAAACTCGGAGAAAAAGACAAAGAATATTTAAATTAATCAAAATGATAAATTCTACCTTCCAGTGGCCATAGTTGCGGATGGACGCCTGAAAATTGGATAAAAGATGCACCATGAAGAAAGAGATAACAGGCATCACTCTTTGAAGGTGTATCTTGCACCAGATTTGCAGGTTGAGGTATGGCTTGAACCGGGTAGAGCACCATACATCGGGATGTTTCCAAACACTGGAGAAAGCCAAGGACAGAGAATTAACCAACTCAAAAATTACAGAGTGGCACAAAAACATTGTCTTTGAAGATTGTGAACCAGGATTCATACCTGTGTGTGTCCACCGAGAAGGATAAAACCGCTCACAAACAGAACTGACCCTCCACATTCACGAAGATATACTTGCACAGGAAGAGTATTAGGCCAATGACGAGGAGCCAAGACCAAATGAGGGTTCCCTTAGGGTTTTGTTGAATTAACAAAGTCTTCCCGCCAGAGATTCTGACTATAGATCCCCAAAAGGATGGACGTGAAGATTAAGGCATATGGCCTTGAATCCCGAGCAAGATCTACGGGCAATCGCCCAACTATAGAGGTTAGTACATGGAAAAATCAAGAGCCTTAAATTGACCAATACGTGCCAGCACTAAAATCTCATAAATTCCAATCCACGAGGCTCAGATCATAAGTGTATTGATTTGGTAGGTGAAAAATATTAAGTGACAATAAAGACCATGGTTATTAAAACATTTACGCATATAAAAACCTCGAGACTATGGTATATGCGAATAGAATGAGACTATATGTATATGCAAACGATGATAAGTCTAGTGTTAAGTTTACTCATTAACCTCAAGGTAAAGTATTATTAAATATGGTCATAACTTCTTGTAAGGTTTTTATTTTCCTAATAAGGTAGCAGGATGTATTTAACTAAAGAGTAAAAAGTATCTTTTTTTTTCTTTTTTTTTGAGTGTTACACTCATCTTCATATCTCACTACATAAAAATATTTTTTTTTATGGAATAAATTTATTTACAAATTTGTTATTTATTTAATTATAATTGATTAAGTTATTTACAATTTAATATTTTCCCTTAAAAATTATTATTATAAAAAATTTAAATGAATTATAAAATATTAATTTTAAATCACTCAACTTTAATTATTATTTTTTAAGTCGTACTGACTATTAATTTTAAATTTCATATGTTTTTTTATTCATACTAACTATTAGTGCATTCATCCATTTTTTAAGCCATTAACTCACTTCAACAAGGAACGTTAATTAAAACAGAGTAAACATATTTGATCAAAAGTCTTCCGAGCCATTCTTGTGAATGGGAACTATGGTTAAAATGTCGAAAGACCATGAATAGTGGCGTTGCACGTAGGCTTAATAGTATGGATAATCGTTTCAGTATTGTTATTAATAGTGGAGTAGATTAACAGGGTGGTTTTCTTCCATTTATTAATAGTGGAGTAGATTAATAAGGTCGTTTTCTTCAATTTAATAAAGCTTTACTGTAATTAAAAAAAATTGTATGATAGAAAATTTGTTGAGGTTTGAAATTGTTCTACTTTTTATTAATTAGAATTTGGAGATGAACGATGAGATTTGATAACCTGCTCATGAGTTTAATAATATACCTTCGTACTAATACCTAATGGCTTCTCTATTTTTAAAGATGCTCACCAGTAAATATAAAATATTACTAATTATGTGGATTTTAACTCTATTTTTATGTCACAAGAATCAATGTAACTGTAACCCTTATGGAGATTATTAATTAACCACAGCGTTATTGGGTAGTTTGCTTCGAGACAAGAGGCACTTGTTACCACCATTTTCCACATATTTCGATTTGCACATGCCCTCTTTCTTCTTTTATTTTATCGGGAACCACAGATACTTTTCCCCGGAGCTTACTTTACCTATGCTTACGTTAATTGGTAAATTACGCCCTAGCCGGAGCTTACTTTACCAATGGTTACCTTAATTGAGAAATTACACCCTATCAATACACACCTTTACTCATATAAATATTTATTTATTTTATACATCAATGATGTCCATAATAATTAAAAATTTATCGATTTTAATTTTATTGGTATAATTTAATGTTTAATTTTTATCGGTATAATTTAAGATTTATTTATGTAATTGTATTATTATGTTTAAACATTTTTTATGGTTTATAATAATTTATTGATGATTAATAAAGAAATAACTCTCCTTAGTTTTAATTATATTAAACAATATTATTAAATTGATAATTAAAAGAATATAATATTTGTTATGAGTATGTATGGATAATTAGTAAAAGTTCTTTAATTATAAAATTTAATGCCGGTTAGAATCTCCAAATGAGAAGAAAAAAAGGTTTTAAGAAAATTTTAAGTAAGAAAAAAAAAATTTCCAAGGGTCTAAATCTCACTCCAATAGCAAATTTGGAGCTAGAAATTTTAGAAGAAAGTAGAAGAGGTTCAAGATACTAAGACATTCTGCAACTAGAGAATGAATTTAAAAAATAAAAATAAAATTGGTGTAATTCCTAATCTAGACTCTTCATAAACCTCTCAAGATAAAGGCCTAGGTACTAAAAAAAAAGAAGAATCACTTATAAATATGAAGAAAGAGAAGGAAGATGATAATTCCCCCTCCTCTCCATCCTTTAAAGAATGCTTTTTTTTCAAAAAAACAAATGGTGAATTAGTGGAATTCCTAATTTGGATTCTTCATAAACTTCTCAAGATAAGGCCTAGGTACTAAATCCTCGATCAGGGTACGAAGTGTATCGAAAAGCAGTGAGGTGGGAGGAGACTGTGCGGGCCACATGGTGATACCATGATGACACACGGTGAGGGATGTGGGTGGTTTCACCCATGTCGTATAATGACAGAATAAAATTCGGATGGTAGACAACTCATGTTGTCAAACAAGTCTCGGGGAAAGTGTCGGCGCGGGAGGAAGAAAAGACAAGCTAAGGATGGTAAGCTATTCCCTCCGTGGATGTATGTTTAGAAGGTAGCCCAGAAGAAGGTTGGTGAGGAGGGGAAGGAATTGGTAGCAGCTACCTGTTGTCTCCCCGAGTATGTTCTCAGTTTCCTTATCAGTATTATGTGGTGAAAGAAGGCCTTCATCTATTTGTTTCATTTCTTTTCTTTGCGTTTGGAACGAAAGCGATTCACCCCGGCTTTAATCAAACGTATGTCTCTCGGGTTGGTTGGGTTGATCTGTTGAATTGTGCATGGAATTTTATGGTTGTTAGGCCATTGACGACATCTGGCAGTTATAGGTATTGGGTATTAAGTTTTCATGGAAATTATGTTTTGGTCTATGTCCATGGTTTTAAGTTTGCTTGCATATTATGTTTTTTTCTTGCTAGTCATCTTAATTCAAAAAATTTGAGCATGAAGAATGCAGGCGAGATGGCAGGAGAAAGTATGGGGGAAACCCTCAACCTCGACTCGTTTTGTCTTTTAAATTGCTTGAATGACCTTGCCATAGAAAATTTTAGGGGCTCATATTCGCAAATGGGCTACTTTTCCATGATCTTTCCACAAAAAATATTCGCCAATTTCTATTTTTTATAAAAATGATTCTTCCAAATTTTAAAATATAAAATTATTTTACTTTAAAAATCACCAACATTATACAGAGACTATATATAAAATCATTGTAAATTTGAATAATTTTACAAATATACCAATAAAAAATTTATAGTTTGCATATTAAGGACTACTGAGATTCCCAATGTTTTTAAACTTTTCCATCCTTCAAATTTTCCTTGGGTCACGACTTTGCTTGTCAAAACCTCATTTGAGTATACCTAGTTCATAGTTCTAGCACTCTAATTATTATTCTTCTATGTCAATTTCACGGCATAGATAGCAATTTTTGGAATTTTACTGGTCATGCCCATAGTGATGAAAGTCAACCTTTTTTCCATGTTTGCAAATTTCGTAGAATGATACCATGGGGGTAGAGTTCTATCTAGAAACTTGCATGGTACGTTTAAATCTGTGTTGTTTTTTTGGGAGAGCTAATTATATTACCCCACATAGGGAGGATTCATTCTCTGCTTTCAATTGTGAAGATTACTAGATTTCATTCTCGAGTTGCATGTGTGAAGCTTATGAGGTTTTGTTTTTGGGTCACTATGTATCTATGTCCCGATGTTTGTGGTGAATGAGAACATTTCGTTTCTGCAAAGCAAGCTTTTACATATTTATTCTGAATTTTTAAAATAAACTTTCTTATAAATATCTTTTATAATTTTTGCCCAAAAATATTCTTTTACATATATATAACTAATTTCAAATAAATATTAGTTTAAACTCACTAATAGAACAAATAACAAAAATAAACCCAAACTTAAAACACAATTACACCCATATTAAAATTTTCAAATATCATTTACCATTTACCAACACCTTTAAACTAATCTTTTATATCCGTTTTTTAAAAGCAGTATTAAGTTTGTGGCACTTCATAAGCTCCCCAACTTACAAATCGCGTAGTTTACCCGATAATGTTTTGGTCCAGATTCTGGGAAAGATTTTATGAAAATCCAGTGGTTAAACTTTAGTATTTTGAATGTCCTAAAGGTTTTTGATAGTGTTGAATCCATTTCCATTATCAAAAATAGATTCCAAATACTCAAACTACCTGATTTCTTGAATTTTACAAATTGGAAGAACCAATTTGACGTGCAACTCAAAAAACCTACTTTTGCATTGAAACACACAACGTGGAAGGCAACAAATACTTTTCAGTCTATTGGCCCATAAATGCATCTGGGAAATAAATGCCCACCATTGGATAGTGTATTTTCTTTAATCCAACGGTGGGCATTTACTTTCCAAATGCATTTATGAGCCAATAGACTGAAAATTATTTGTTGCCCAACGTGAAATCGAAGTAGTCAATTCTCAAATGAATGAGGATACTTTAATTTACATATAAACGCACACTGAATGAATGGATGCATTACCTTTCCTTATAAACTGCATAACCTTTCCCTCTCCATATAAATTGCATAACCTGTTCTGATAAATCCATCGCTCAATTACATTCATGCAGTCATCCTTAAGCCCTTGGAGTTTATCGATGCTTCAGTCCAAATCCAATGGAGTATTACTGTACATGCAAATGCAAATACCTTCGGTATAGCTTAGAAGCTTCTTACTCACAAGATAGCGAAGCCGATCATCATGACTGTTTGCCCTATGTAGACAATGGCCAATTTTTTGACATTGATATTTCCTCTCCCATTTCTCTGATAAACAACATCCCGACGTCCAGTTCAATCTCCAATGAGGACATTAGCGAAAATGAATTCCTTCAGGATAGCTTAGAAGCTTCTTATTCAGAGGATAGCCAAGCGGATCAGCATGAGTGTTCTCCCCATCTTACTTGGCCTTTGCAGCACACTATTCAAGAAAAAACAATTCAACGTCTTAGTCAGAGTCATTTTCACTACCAGTTTCTCACTTTTCAATTTTTCAATTTCTTTTCATTTTTTTTTTCTTTACATCTTTTACAACATCATCTTTTTTCTGCATTTTCATCAACAAATTTACAGATGCACTCTCCATATCGTATATATTTTTTTCTGCTTGGAGAGAACTTTCCACATTACCTCTTATTATTTCTGCTATGTCAAAATCTTTTATTGCTTTTCTCGAAATAATACTTTCAGCAACTACAACACTATTTTCTTTTTACTATAGGTCATTTATAGAATATTCCAATAGTTTTTCCATCTAGTTGTTGTTGTGATCTTGGAAACAATGTTATAATCTAAAACTTCTTGAAAGAGAAATAATATTACTACAACATCTTTCTTATTTACTTTAAATCAGCTATTTTATTTTAAATTATAATTTCATACGTTAATAATTTAAAAAAATTGAATCCATAAAAAACAATATTCTATACATCTTTTATACATAATATATTTATAATTTTAATAACTAAAAACACATAATTTTACTTCAAAAATAGCTAAACATAAATCATTTTTCACACTAATTTATTTTATTTTAAATTTTCAATTATCCTTTTTTTTCACGTAATAATTAACCATAATTATAAAAAGATATATATAATCCAATTTTCCTACTCATGCACTAAGGAAGCAAATTAAACCAAACCAGTCTATGTACCATGGAATCAAATTAATCCAAATCGTATATAGAGTAATAAAATATTCCAACATTACTCCAAATTCACAGTAGCGGCTCAACGTTGGAGACCCTCTTTAACCAACTTATAAGGGTGGTAAAGTTTGGAAATTGCTCATATTGTTAAAAGTGGTTGGAATTTTAGTGAAGAAATTTTTAAAATGAATTATATTTTTAGAGTAGAAATAGATTTAATATCATCAAAAAATTTTAGCATATTCAAAATTTTGAAATTTGATAATTATACTTTAGATTTACATAAATTCCACTATGAAAAAAAAAAAACCAATTAAACTACAGTTTTGGAAATTATGGCAAGTTCGATAGACTACGGGTTTGGAAAGTATGGCCGGTTGGATCTGTTGAGGGCGCGGTTTCATCTTGAAATATCGACCTGCCGCTTTGTGGTTCATACGACAGCGATTTGTCTCTATCCAGCAAACCATAGCTTTCTCTTGAGAAACGGTTAACAGTTCAATGTGGCGGTGGCACTCGAGACAACCCTAGAATAACGGTTGTTTTCAGCAGTCAGCGGATGACCAGTAAACAAATAATTGTCGCGGAAAAGACCGTTTAAGTGAACTAACGGTTCTGTTCTTAGTCCCTGCCGTTGACTACAGTAATCGGTTGTTGTCTCCTTAACATTAATTTTCTTAGTTTTTTTTTGTTTTCTATTATTATGTGTGGGTTAATTTTACTAAATTATAGTTTGATGAAAAATTGTGGTTTTGGCTTTTTCTCGAGGCGAATTATAGGTTATGTTTGATTTTGGTAACGACATGTTCTTGATTTTGCTAACTATGTAGAATAATGTTAACATTAGTTTCTAGTATGAAATGCTAGGTAATGCTAAGTCATTTGTAAAGGCTTGCTAACTCATTTGTGAAAGGGCTTGCGAGCAAAGTTAAGGTTATTTTTTATTTTGCTAACTATGTAGACTAATGCTAACATTAGTTTGTAGTATGAAATGCTAAGTAATGCTAAGTCATTTGTAAAGTCCTTCTAACTCATTTGTGAAAGGGCCTGCAAGCAAAGCTAAGGTTAACAAGTGGTGAATGCATATGGATAGGATGTGGACACCATGATGCATGTGCCCGGCCGTGTCGCTACGTGGTGCGGTGATGCTTCATCTTCAGTTCAGCCATATGCAACTTGTTTACCAGTGTGTTGAGATTTCAAAACCTAATCGACCCTAGGAAAGAAGTAGAGTGGACCTATCTCTCCTTGCTTTTACTACAGGCGACGCCATGATGACACTTCTTGATTGATTTTTTAATCTGTTAGCATCTCGTCCCCTATTCCTGTCTGAACTTATATTTGCAACAACTGCATAATCCACTAAATCTATTACTATTTCATCGACATAAACTATTACCAGCTATTATTCTGCCTCTGCCACTGGGTATGATGCTTACGATAAAACTAGTGCTTCTTACCGTTACTAATGCTTTACCTTTCGCTCAACAAGCTGGTGGTTGACGCCTGAGGAGTGTCTGGCTTTTCCGCAACTTCCTCTGAGGTAAGAGGCTTTGAAGCCTTTCTATTCCCTAAAAGGCTTTCTATTTCCTAAAACATTTAATAATTTCTGTGCATATTCAATAGGGAAAATCCTAGTGTTCATTATAATTAGAATGTTGTTATATTAATTATTATTTCCTAAAACATTTAATAATTTATGTGCATATTCAGTAGGAAAAATCCTGGCTTTCATTACAATTAAAATGTTGTTATAAAAAATATGTAAAGTCGTGAAGTCTTTCTATTCCAATCATATTATTTTCATGGAGGGTTCGAATACTTACTGCATACACAACGCTCAAAAGCTCTATATTCCATCCAATAGCCCAAATACTGGATTTGTTACCCTCATAGACTATAGCGGTCGTCTATTTGTGCCTCTAATGCCTGCAGGATGGCAACCATCAAGAACCCATTATTAGAAATCATGAGAGCATCCATTAAACAGGATTCACACACAATAATTAATTTCTATATTACAATAAATAGAGATACATCAAATATATATAGTTGAACTAATTCTAATTTTAGAGAGAGAAATTGAGAGAATCTCTCAAATTCCTCAACAAATCCAATCCAAACTAAGTAAGCATAATCCTAGTAAATCCTAATACCCTCCCTTAATGCTTACTTTACAAAGCATATAATACTTAATCACAATTACAACACTTTTAACTTTCATCTCTTTGTCTGATCTGGTCTTCATCAACAACTCTACCCACTCTGCAGTCTTCTAGACTTCGCTCTTTTTTTCTCCACATCTTTGAGCTTACCTTTCAACCCATTTAAAGTACACCTGCTTCTGACCATCAATGCTGAATTTGTAATATTAAAGATTCTTGACACCCCCAAAGAAGAGTCTCGACACTGAACTACCCTATGGAAATATTTCCATATGTGAAATAACCCCAAAGAATAAATTTCAACAGTCTATAGGAAAATATTCTAGGTATAGAATATGATCAGTGATCAATCCTACAAAGTGCCCTTTACACACTTACAAACTCACAAAAAATAACCTGTAATTGTCGATCCTGGAGCACCGAAGTACAACAAGAATCTACAACATATAACAGATTCTCCCAATCAAATTAGCGATACATTATCTCGGCACTGAAGAACGTCGAGAACCGCTATTTTAAATTGTGTAAATTTATTCAATAATCAGTTCTTCATAATTTATATAATTATACAAATCTTCAATAATGCAAAAAGAAAATTACAAATTCCTCACACAAAAACCAAAACTTTCTTCCTCTGCGTTACGCGATGGAAACAGTGGCTCTGCCCTTTACACATCACGATGCCTTCTCCTCCTTGCATCAAGACTTTCACGTTCCTTACGACTTGCAGTAGGTGTACTGATTCGCATGAAGTGGAAAACCCAATAGCAGAACACCATTTCCTACCTGCCTTGATATAAACGAATGGTTCCATCACATCCCACGACACAAAGTGAGCCACGACGAATACGCCATCTGGTGCAAGGTGGACTAATAGATAAAGATTGTTATACTCGCCTTGCAGCTTCTTCAGGACGATGAACTACTGTCGCCCGCCAACAACCATTATTTTCCCGTCTGGCAGAATGTAATTGAGTCGTACCATCCCCTATTTGCAACCCCGCTGGGATTTGGGTCGAATTGCAGAAATAGGAGGGGCTGAATACCCTGGCTGTCCGATCTTCCTCCTTGAAACTACTGGTCTGGATCAAGCAGTCGTCAGGCATGAATAATAAACCATACGTAGAGGGCAAGAATATTTGACAAGACTTCAACGAACACTTTCGGCAAAATAGTTGAAATAAGGTACTTAATATTAACCAGAAAGGTGTGCATAAATTTCAGTTGGGCCGTGGGATCAACGATACAATAATTCGCAAACACACAAGCTAGAACGCAAACCTTTATAGCGAATTCATGGTACACAGAAACCTTCAAAGCGTATCGATGATGAACCTCACAAAACTGCCATGTTGGATATGAAAATGAAACTGCAACTGCACATCAACTGGGGTTCTGCTCTTTCAGGTGGTCGACTCCAAGTATTTTTCTCCAGTCCAGCACGTTAACAGTCGCTAATTGATGATGATGTTGAAGTCCTGCGTTCGATGAGGGGCCTCCAAACCTCAGTATCATCCACGGACTCCTGTGGATTTCATGTGCGAAGAGAATCAATCTGCATGGGAATGCGAAATGTGCGACCCTGCTCATGCAAAAATATTCTGCAACACCCATCCAGCTAATTCTAGACTGCGCAATTGCAGAGAATGATGGCTCCTTCACCACAGCAAGAATTAGGAGGAGTTTTTACATCAAAGCAACAAAACAAATAATCGTTGATGACGTCGTATTTGAAAATAAATCTCTCACATCCTCCTGGCCTTCCCGTGAGGGAATCAAGCCAGAACAGGCTCTAATACCATATTAGAAATCATGAGAGCATCCATTAAACAAGATTCACACACAATAATTAATTTCTATATTACAATAAACAGAGATACATCAAATATATATAGTTGAACTAATTCTAATTTTAGAGAGATAAGTTGAGAGAATCTCTCAAATTCCTCAACAAATCCAATCCAAACTAAGTAATCATAATCCTAATAAATAATAATACCCATATGGGGTGCTTTGTTACTGCTACGAAATTTACCAAGATTAAATGTTACTGCTATGACATTTACCAAGATTAAATTTCAATAGCACCAGTTTGATCTACTCCAAGTTTGAAACATACCAGTGCGTTCTTGTAGCATTATATTGGTCTTTGTTGAACCCTTTGGCTATAAGAATGTATCCTTGTAATAGTGCATACTTGTAGCATTATTAAAAATATCAGGTGTGATGGTTGCTCTGCTATTTGATATACTCGGTAGGCAAATGAATCTATCCAGAATGAAGGCTTTTTCTAACCAAGCAGTGTTTGCACACTCATAATTTGCAGCGAGGTTTGTTTGGAAGGTCGTATGTCTGACCTTGTTGACTGCTATAGCCTCGGCCAAGCTACATAGTCAGAGATTCTGATTCTCAGTGTCTCATCTCAGCTTCAGTTTGTTTGATTTCCTTCTTCTCATGGGTTATTTATTTGTCTGCAAGGTTATGTGCAGTCACCTTCTCGACCTGCATGCAATATATATAATAACAGCAACAAATTACATGTTGTTTGCAAACTGAGCCTACTTCCAAACTGGACTTGCAGACAGCGGTAGCATCGATAACGGGGTTTTCATCAAGGGAGTATGTGATAGAATTTGGACGATAAAAATTCAACACTTCAAATTTTAGCCTTTTCACTGTATCTCTCAAACATACTCTTACACATAAATCAACTAAATCATCAATCATGATTAATATAACTGGAATTGAGACAAATTGATGTTCATATGAAACTGAATACTCAACGTATAAATTCCTTAAAGGCACAGGTTAAAAAAACTAAAAAGACAGAAGATGAAATGCTTACCATTCCACAGATTAGATTTCTTCTGTTGAAAGATGACATCGATTATACAAGGTTATAGTGTTCCAACAAGACAAGTATTGTTAATAATAACTAATCCGAGTAAATGTTCATATTCATTTACTCAATTACAATTACAAATGAATATTTTTTTTAACCATAAACACTCAAACAATGTTTTATTTCATAGGAAAAATTCAACCTCTCTACCTCACATCACCTTTTTCTTTTTCTCAGCTCACCCGTCCAATCCACTACCATCTGTGTGTGAAGTCTGTCTTGGTGCTCTTAGATATGAAAGTGGAGGGTATAACTAGTTTTTCATTGGCGCCTGGTCCTGTTAGATATGGCGGTGGAGGGTACTAGTATTTAAATTGTGAAAAGGCAGGTTGGTCAGTTGGATATAGACTACAAACAACGTAGTTGGCTCACTCTAACAGTAACAGTTTAGCTATACACTGTATTTCACTATGGTTTCTTTAAAACATATTTTTATTACCAGACACTATCCCCAACATATGGTTCTTACACAAGTTCGTCGTCTTCAGCCAAACAAGCATGGATGGCATCAACAACGAAAAAGGTATACACCCAAGGTATGAAATATTTGGGATTTTACTCCAATTTTTCCTACGAACATGAATACTACAATTGCAAGCACCTTACTCGAAGCTCTGAATCTTTCTATTGGAAACCCGCTTCCCCGTCTCCTCAACCAATGAATTTGTCAGATTTTCTTTCCCAATCATTTTCATGCGGCAGTTTCCCTCCTTTGGCACCTAATCGATTCTCTTCCCTCTTGTCTCCTAAGTCTCCCCCATGGCGAAGTATTGATTCACTCTTGGCCTCTGCAGGAAATGAATCTTTGAGGCCACATGGTAAGCACCTCATGACATATGTATGGGTAGAAAGCCTTCCTTTCATCGAGCGATAACACCTGCCCTCTTTCTTGCTCATTGCCCGAGCTTCCTTCGAGGGCCCACAATGAAAACTGGAAAAAATTATGGCTCTCCAAACCAATAATAATGTTGATGCCAAGCATCTCAGGGTGAAAGACTCCGCCGAAGATCGTCGCGCTTTCAATGGTTCGAATCTCATCGACCACCATCGTGCTCAAGCCAGTAGGCATTTAAACCAAATCTTTTTCTTTTGTGCTTCTCGTTCAGATAGAGTTATTCCCTGACATTTTTAAAGCGAGATTGAATGTCTTGCATGTTCCTTATTGTGGAAAACTGATTTTCCCCCTTTCTTTTAAATTATTTCGCTAGATGTTGGAGTTTCTGAAGGAGATACTCACACAACTGACTTTTTATGTCTTTATTTGTTTATTAAATTTACGGGATGTAGAGATTTAAAGATTCTTTTTTATATTTGAGAGATGTACTTTTTCAAAATTCTAAGGGAAATGAAGTTTTCTTATTTTTTGTTGAATAAATCACTGGGCTTACCCCCAGATTTGGGGTTCTCACAATCAATATAAGTATGATTTTCTTAGGCGTTGGAAACTGCTCCCTTTAGGCACCCTACCTACTGTGCCTTCGGCCGCAATAAATTACCTTCGGCACCCCATCTGCACCTTCCCTCCAACGGTCCCGCTCTCGCTACCCTAGAGTTCCAACTCGCTGCAACTGGAACTATCCATCCGAAAGTGCTAGAGAACTAAATGATTAACGTTCTTATGTATGAATTTCTTGCTCTACAAATCACTTAGTTTGTGGTATTTTCACTATGTGATTTAATATCACTGGAAAGGCTCTATGAAGAGTTTCTATGCTTTTCTGGATTAGTGTGGTGAAAAGTCTTGGTGACTTTCTTCTCTGTTTAAAATTAGGGATAACCTTCACCTTTTAAATAAAATGTCTAGGAAACGAATTCTTGTTTTTGTCAATTTCTTATTCGGTAGGTAAGTCGCAGAAAACAAAATCTACAGGAATATTTCTGGGATTCAAAGGTACAGGTTCTCTTTCAAATGGAGAACGAAACAAATGGTTACGATTGCATGTCTTATCATTATCCATACTTGGGTGTCTATAGCAGTTATTATGGGTGCAGAGGTTGGATATTAGTCATAACAGGCTCTGGTCAATAGATGGTTAGTGTTTGTTGTAATTTTATTTTTCCATGAACAACCAAACTTCTCCTGGCTTAAGGCAAGGACTAGCTACCTTACAGCCATACTTGTTTTTAATATGCAGTTATTTTGGGTTTTTGGAATTCTGGGTTCCTTTGGCTCTAATAATACTATAAGACATCAAGGAGGAAATCAAAGAATTATAACAATTAAACATTAATAAATTAAAATTAGCAATTTAGATTGTCAAGCAAGTATTTTTACTTAATCTTTAAATCAAAAATATATAATTTTACATTCAATTTAGAGAGATCAAAACTAAATAAAAAATATATAATTTTACATTCAATTTAGAGAAATCAAAACTATCTCCTAGAAAATAAGAACTAACCCTAATCACACCTTAACTAAGCTTACTTTACCAATATTTACTTTAATTGAGAAATTATACCCTATCAATACACACTTTTACTGAGATAAATATTTACTTATTTTATAGATCAATAATGTCCATAATAATTATAAATTTAACGATTTTAATTTTATTGGTATAATTTATAATTTAATGTTTAATTTTTATCTATGTAATTTAAGATTTATTTATGTAATTGTATTATTATGTTTAAACCAATTTTAAATTTTTATAATAATTTATTGATGATTTATAAAGAAATAAGTTTGTCGTTTTTAATTTTAACTAAAAATAAACAATATCATTACATTGATAATTAAAAGAATATAATATTTTTTATGAGCATGTCTGATATTTAGTAAAAATTATCTATTTATAAAATTTTATGCATTGCTAGAATCTACCTCCTCCAAATAATAATGAATAAGGTTTCAAACAAGTTTTAAGAAAAAGAAAGAATAAAGTTCCAAGGCTCTAAATCTAGCTAAAATAGTAAATTTGGAGCTAGCCATTTTAGAAGAGAAGAAAAAAAAAGAGGTTCAAGATACTAGGCCATTCTCAATTCGAGTGCAAGTAGAGAATACATTTTTTTCAAAAAACGTTGGTGCAATTCCTAATATGTATTATTCATAAACTTCTCAAAATAAGGCCCAGGTACTAAGAGAAGAAAAATCACTTGCAGAAATGAAGAAAGAGAAGGAAGACGATAATGCCCCCTCCTCTCCATCCTTTTTAGACTTGTTAAAGAAAAAATCAAGTGCATTCCTTTGTAAGAAGAAGTATGAAAGACTTCAAAGGAAAAGAAAATCAACACTAAGAAACTCTAACCTGTCTATTCATATTTATTCTAAATTTATAAAATAAAATATCTATATAGTTTTTGGAAAAAAATAATAATAATATATTTCACATGCATATAACTATCTTCATATATATATATATATATATATATATATATATATATATATATATATATATATAAAAGTTTAATCTCACAAATAAAACAAAATAACTAAACCAAAACTTAAAACACAATACACCCATATTAAAATTTTCAAATAACATTACCATTTACCAACCCCTTTAAACTAATATGTTATATCCGTTTTTATATAGTAGTATTAAGTTTGTGGCACCTCATAAGCTCCCCAATTTCTTTGAGACGGATTCAGAAAATCGGTTTGACCTGAGCCCCAAAAAACCTACTTTTGCATGCAACTACACAACGTGGAATAGATTCCAAATCTGAGTAACCACGAAGTAATCGAAGTAGTCAATGCACAAATGAATGAGGATACTTTAATTTATGTATAAACGTGCACTAAATGAATATGGATGCCTTACCTTCCCTTATAAACTGCATATCCTTTTCCTCTCCATATAAATTGAATAACCTGCTCTGATAAATTGATTGCTCAAGTACATTCATGCAGTCATCATTAAGCCCTTAGACCATTTATAAGTCTAGGCCGCCCTTAGTAAAGTAGTGCCAAGAGTTTATCAAGGCTTCAGTCCAAATCCAATGGAGTATTACTGTACTTGCAAATACCTTCGCGATATCTTAGAAGCTTCTTATTCAGAAGATAGCCAAGCCGATGATCATGAGTGTTCTCCCTATGTAGACAATGGCCAATATTTTGAGATAGATATTTCCTCTCACATTTCTCTGACAAACGACATGCAGACGTCCAGTTCAATCTCTAATAAGGACATTACCGAAAATGAATTTGGGTTTGACTGTTCTATTTCTAACGCCAATCCCCCAAACCTTAATCTATGCATTTCTCGTGCAGAGAACTTGTTTTTCCAAGGCAATATGCTTCCCATCCAGTCAATTATTACACCTCCTGAATATGAGGATATTAGTGAAAATGAATTTTAGTTCGACTTCTCTATTTCTAACGCCAATCCCCCAAACCCTAATCCGTGCATTTCTTCTGCAGAGAACTTTTTTTTCCAAGTCAACCCGCTTCCCCTTCAACGAATTTTTACATCTCATGAATATCCTCATATTCGTGAAGATGAATTTGAGTTCGAGTTCCTTATTTCGAATTTTTGGAATTTCTGAAATACTCCAAACAACACAAAGGAATAAAAATAATTCCTCCTCTAAACACAGAGATTAACAATTGTTGGACAGATATGACACAAAAAAACTATTTCATTAATCTTGAAAAAGTATTGCAAAATCCCTCAGAATTGTTGTTCTGGTTTACAAAAAAAAACTGCTTCAACTGCTGCACACATAGTGTAAATCAAGCTCTCTGTATTTTTCAAAATGCACACACACAGTGTTCAAAACTTTGTTTCTGCCTTCTGGCTTTTCAAAAAAAATACATTACACAGTCACTGCAAAAAAAAATGCACATACAGTGCTCTCTTAAAAATTATGCTCACATAGTCCACTCTTTGTTTTTCGCCTGCGGGCTACTTCACACACTCTGTCTTTTTTTGAAAAAAACACAACAACATATTTTGTATGACAAACTGACTTTATATATATTATATAAGTTTATAATATATATATTCCAACTTGTGTGTGTGTGTGTGTGTGTTCTAAGTTAAAAAAAAAATGAGTTGCTCCATTTTAAAACACATATATAAAGGTTTTGAAACCTTAATGGACTTTTAAGTCACAACACTTTTAACAAAAAACATTAATTTTTTTTAACCGCAATCTTCCAGCCTTATGTCATCGCGGAATTTAAAACAAGAAAATTAAAACCCTTTGCATAAATTATCACATCCATCCATGAAATGGATGACTTGTGCGATCGACTTCATTCCATGTGATGGATGAATTATCACTTTACGCATGCAATATGCAATATGCGATATTGGCAATATCGCATTGCAAATGAAATGGCAAGATTTGTGATGGTGCGGAAAGGATATGCGAAGTTGCGAAATTGAAATGTTGTGAAATTGCGATGTCGCGAAGTGCGTTGTCCATTTTATGGTTGGTAGTGTTTAATGGCGGGAATGGAAAAGTTTTAAATGCTGTTTGGTGCAGTGTTTTAATGGCGGCATAGCGAGGTTTAAATGAAGCAATGGCGTGGTTCAGTCCACAACCTTCATTACAGACACAAGGCTATGGCCTTAACCAAAAAATTGGATTTGCAGGTGGCTTGAAGATGAAATTAAATGTGTGGGTTGAGTGCGAATAGATCCAAGATATTTCTGTGCTGCGTCCTTTTGCTGCGCTGTTGCAGTTGAATATAAAAATTCAACACTCCCCCTTAAATTCAACTGCTGGGTTCTCTTACATACCCAGACATTTTCTCAAGTAATTAAAACTTTTCTGCCCCAATGGTTATTTCAAAATGTCAGCAAACTGCTCCTCTGTTCTACAATGTTGCAAAACTTCACCATTTTTCACTAGCTCTCTAATGTAGTGATATTTAGCATCAATGTGTTTTGTTCTCTTGTGAAATACTGAATTATTTGACAAAGCTATAGCTGAGCTATTATCACAAAAAAAAATTGTGTCTTTTACCTCTTCATGACACAAACTTCTCAACATCCTTCTCATCCAAACTGCTTGACATGTTGCTGCTGTAGCTGCCACATACTCTGCCTCTGTTGTTGATAAAGCCACAATTGGTTGTTTCTTAAAAGCCCATGAAACGTCTCCTGAAACCATATGAAAAACATATCTAGAGGTGTTTTTTTTTTCATCTATACTTCCATCGCAATCACTGTCAGTATATCCAATAAATTCATAATTTTTTGAAGTGGTGTATAAAATACCATACATCTTTGTTCCTTTCACATACCTCATAATTCTTTTTGTTGCTTACCAATGTATCTCCTTTGGCCTTTCCATAAATCTGGAAATTAAACTTACAACATGCATAATATCCGGCCTAGTTGCAGTCAAATACATGAGGCTGTCAACTATGCTCTTGTACAAACTAGGATCAAAATCCTTGTTGATGTCCTCTTTGTTTAACTTCAATCCCATCACTGTAGGAGTAATTGCTGCCTTGCAATCTTGCATACTAAATCTTTCCAAAACTTCATTTACATATTTAACTTGAGAGATGAAAATTTTATTTTCATTTTGTTCTACTTCTATTCTTAAGAAGTATTTCAGCAATCCCATATCAATCATCTCAAATTCATCCTTCATGACTGATTTAAAATTCTCAATGAGGTAAGCATCATTACCTGTGAATATAACATCATCAACATATAAAACAAGAATCAGCATCTTACCATTTTTCCCTTTGATGTATAATGTGGGTTCTCCTTCACATTTTTCAAACCCATTTTCCCGTAGATAGGTATCTATCCTACTGTACCATGCTCTTGGTGTTTGTTTCAGCCCATAAAGAGATTTCTTCAATCTGAAAACTTTTTGCACTTGGCCTTCTTTCTCATAACCCAGTGGTTGTTCAACATAAACCTCTTCCATCAATACTCCATTCAGGAATGTTGATTTCACGTCCATTTGGTAAAATTTCCACTTGTGTTGTGCTGCTATGGACAACATTGCTCTTGCCATTTTCATTCTTGTAATCGGTGCAAAATTTTCCTCATAATCTCTTCCTTGTTGCTGCTTGTAGCCTTTGACAATAAGTCTGGCGTTGTGTCTTTCAATCGTACCTTCAGCATTTCTTTTGGTCTTGTAGACCCACTTTACTCCAATGACTTCTTTACCTTTTGGGAGATCAACCAATTCCCATGTCTTATTTTTCTCTATGGAATTTATTTCTTCATCCATTGAATCTATCCATTTCTCATATTTCACAGCTTCTTCAAAATGAATAGGATCATGTACATGACAATATAATGAAAATAAAGAGTTCATACATTAATTTTTTGCCTCTTTCTCATAAATATCGTTCAAATTTTTCAATCTGGCTCCTCTTTCACTTGGTGTACTTTTGCTTGTAGAAACACTGAAATCTGTTCCTTGTGATGTGCTTGGAGAAGCATTGTTACCACTTCTCAAGGGTGTTCTCATATCTTCTTGTGTTGTCCCTTGTTTTCCTTGTGTTGGTGGAGGTGGTGCTGCTAATGAGGGATGTTTTTTAGCCTTTTCTTCCTCATCATCATCATGAGACAAACAAGTTTTTACATTCACTGTTTTCTCAATGCTTCAATCCCAAGCTTTTTCCTCAATGAACTGCACATCTCTGCTTATAAAAAATTTCTTGGTTGGTGGGTTATATAATCTATATGCCTTGGATTCTTCACTATATCCAATAAATATGCACTTCTCCCCCTTGTTGTCCAACTTCTTTCTTAGCTGATCTAGAATGTGTGCATAAGCCACACAACCAAAAACTTTAATGTGGGTGACACCTTGTTTTATGCCACTCCATGATTCTTTCAGAACCTTGTTCATTACAGTTTTGGTTGGGCATCTATTCAAGACATATGTTGCACAATGTACATCTTCAGCCCAATATTAATTTATCAAATGTTTTGTCTTCAACATGCTCCTTACCATATCCATGATGGTTCTATTTTTCCTTTCAGCAACTCCATTTTTCTGCAATGTGTACCTTGCTATAAATTTCTTGTGTATGTCATTTTCTCTCAAAAATGCAGAAATTATTTTGAGATATACTCTCCTCCTCTATCAGTCCTGAAGACCTTAATACGCTGCCCACATTGTTTCTCTACAAGAGCCTTAATGTGGTAGAATTTCTCAAACACTTCACTTTTATATTTCAAAAAATACACCCAAGTTTTTCTTGTGAAATCATCAATAAAAGTCAGCATATAGTGGCTGTGTGCTAATGATAGTGTTTGCATTGGTCCACAAAAATCTGAATGGATAATTTCTAAGGGTGCCTTTGCCCTTATGCTCTTCCGTGATGGAAAGTTTTCTCTGTGTTGTTTGCCCAAGGTGCAACCTTCACATAGGTTGTCCGGTTTCTTAATCAATGATAATCCCTTTACCATTACTTTCCTATGCAACAAATTCAGACCTCCAAAGTTGAGATGTCAAAATATCAAATTCCATAACCAATTTTCATCCTTTGCTTCTCTCTGGAATGTCTCTTGTGTCACTGCTGCCATTTTAGCTCATTTCTTCAAATATGCTCTCATCTTGAGAGGGAACATTCTGTTCCTTGTCATCTTCACTTGTGCAATGCATTGCTTGATTGGTGGTTTATCCATGATGGTGCATACATCATCTTCAAAAAAGACATTGTACCCCTTTTGAATGAGTTGTCCAATGCTCAAGAGGTTACACTTCATTCCAGGCACATAGTATACATCTCATATGGATCTTCCTTCTCCTTTCTTTGTCAAAACACTTTCTCTTCATTTTCCCGTGACAAAGACCTTACTGTCTGTCCCCAATTTTACTTGAGACTTTACATTTTCATCTAACATGGAAAACATGGAAATGTTTCCAGTCACATGGTTGCTACACCTTGAATCTAAAAACCATATATCTTCATTCTTTCTTTCAACCATATTACATGCTAAAAAAAACTTCTCTTGACTGATATTTTCTTTAGTAAAATTAGCACTGGGTCTATTACCCATGTCACTATGTTTCTTCTACATTCATTGGCATAATGGCCTGAATTCTCATAATAATGACATTGAACTTGGGATTTATCATACCTTTGTCCATGTGCTTTATTTTGTCCACCTTGTTGATTGCTACCTTGGCCTTGGTTCTGATTTTTATTGATGCCCCTTCCATTTTTATTTTCAGGGCTATTTCTTCTTCCTCTGTTTTGGCTTCTGCCTCTTTCTTTTCCTCTGTAGTTTTCTCTGCCTTGACCTCTTCCTCTTCCAAAGGACATTTGGGTTTTGAAGGCATGCTCCAAATATGAGTTTGTTGTTCTACCCAATTTTTGTTCATGAGTCATCAATGATGCATGAAGCTCATCAATAGTAAACTTTGAGAGATCCTTTGTCTCTTCAAAGTTTGTGACTATCACATCAAACCTTGAGGGTAAGATTCTCAACACTTTCTCCACTATTTTTCTCTCTTCTACTCTCTCTCCATGAGATCTCATTTGGGTGACCAACCCAATCAGTAGAGTAAAGAATGATTCTATTGTATCAGACTCTTTCATGCAAATAACTTCAAAATCCCTTCTCATTAATTGAAGCTTTGCAATCTTTACCTTCTCCATACCTTGATAGGCTGTCTGGAGGGTATCCCATGCATCCTTGGACCTCTTAGCTGCTACTATCCTTGGGAATACACTTTCATGCACTACTTGAAAGAGATAAAAGAGGGCTTTTGAGTCCTTCTTCCTATTACTTTTCAACAAATTCTTCTCCACCTATGTTAAGGCATTAAAAGCATTTTCATCTGTTGGTTCTTCTAGACCATCTTCGATAAGCTCCCATAAATCTTGAGAGGCAAATAGGGCTCTCATTGTGATTTCTCAATAGTCATAGTTGTTCCCATTAAACTGTATGAGTTGAGTATTTCCTATACTCGTGCTTGTGCTACCTCTTGCCATTACTAGCTTCACTGAACTATGCCTTTAAAAAAAAAAAATAACTTGACTGTGTTCTTCAACAAACTTTCTCTTCGCTTGAGAGACAAACTTTGTCTCTGAGGACTGCACTCTTTAAATAAAAACTCAAACTATGTTTTGCTAAATACCTAAACTTTTCTAAGCCTTCACATTGCTGGTCAAAAGCTGCAACAGAATTCTTCCTTCAGCTTCTTTGACAAACTTTAAAGAGCCTGAACTAGCTCTGATACCATGTTGGAATTTCTGAAGTATTCCAAACAACACAGAGGAATAAAAATAATTCCTCCTTTAAACATAGAGATTAACAATTTATGGACAGAGATGACACAAAACAGTTATTTCATTAATCTTGAAAAAGTATTACAAAATCCCTCAAAATTGTTGTTCTGGTTTACAAGAAAAAATTGCTTAGCCTGCTGCACACACAGTGTAAATCAAGCTCTCTGTCTTTTTCAAAATGCACACACACAGTGCTCAAAACTTTGTTTCTGCCTTCTGGCTTTTAAAAAAAAATACATTACATAGTCACTACAAAACACAAAACGCACATACAGTGCTCTCTTAAAAATTATGCTCACACAGTCCACTCTCTGTTTTTTTCCTATGGGCTACTTCACACACTCTGTCTTTTTTTTTTTTTAAACACAACAACATCTTTTATATGACAAACTGACTTTATATATATTATAAACTTTATGAGTTTATAATATATATATTCCAACTTATGTGTGTGTGTGTTCTAAGTTAAAAAAAAAATGAGCCACTCCATTTTAAAACACATATATATAAAGGTTTTGAAACCTTAATGGACTTTTAAGTCACGGCACTTTTAACAAAAAACATTAATTTTTTTTAACTGCAATCTTCTAGCCTTATGTCATCGCGGAATTTAAAACAAGAAAATTAAAACCCTTTGCGTAAACTATTACATCCATTTATGAAATGGATTGCTTATGCGATCGGCTTCATTCTATGCGATGGACGAATTATCACTTTGCGCATGCGATATCGGAAATATTGCATTGCAAATTAAATGACGAGACTTGTGATGGTGTGGAAAGGATATGCGAAGTTGTGAAATTGCGATGTTGGGAAGTGCGTTTTCCATTTTCTGGTTGGTGGTGTTTAATGGCGTGGATGGAAACATTTTAAATGTTGGCTGGTGCAATGTTTTAATGGTAGCATGGCGAGGTTTAAATGAAGCAATGACGTGGTTCAGTCCAGAGCCTTCATTACAGACAAAAGGCTATGGCCTTAACCAAAAAACTGAATTTGTAGGTGGCTTGAAGATGAAATTCAATGCATGGTTGAGTGTGAATAGATCCAAGAGATTTATGTGTTGCGTCCTTTTGCTGCGCTGTTGCAGTTGAATTTAAATATTCAACACTCACGCAAATCCCCCAAACACAAATCTGTGCATTTCTCCCTAAGAGAACTTGTTTTACCAAGGCAAGTTGCTTCCCCTCCAGTCAATTCTTACGTCTCATGAATATGAGGATATTAATGAAGATGAATCTGAGTTCCACTTATCTATTTCTAACCCCAATCTCGCAAACCCTAACCTATGCATTTCTCCTCCAGAGGACTTGTTTTACCAACGCCAGCTGCTTTCCCTCCAGCCAATTCTTACATATCGTGAATATGAGGTTGGAATTAACGATGTTGCCCCTATGCAGTCCTCTCGTAACGTACCTACTGAAATCAAGACTCACTTCCTTAAATTTCTCAAAACTGCAACCAAGTTTAAGATATTTTTTCATGGATTCGGAAAGTCGGGTAAACTTGGCATGAATTTGAAGTTTCCTTCAGGTATTAGTGTTGGTATGGACTCTTTTCTACCCAAGAAGAATAGATTGTTTACTGTGAATTTAAAGGTTGTGGAAGTACCGCTGGAGCATAGTTTTAACGGTACCAAGAGAGATGACGACGACGTGTTTCAGAAGAAATCAGAGGATTTAGATGATGGAGAAGGTAAGCCTTGCAAAAATATGATAAGAAAAAAGAAGAGAGCCAAAGCGATTGTTCAGAAGTATGTGAAGAAGATCAACCCTCTTTATGTTAAGATTTCACAACGAGGTAATAATAAAATTAGGTGTGGTGATCTGGATAAACTGGGAGTTAGAAATGGAATGAAAAATGACAGTTGCCTGCTGTCAAAGAGAAGTGGGAAGGAGATGGAATTCTCATATTTCTCTGGTAACTTGAAGATGCTTTACAAGCATCTGTATAAGTGGAAAAAATCACCCTTTGACATCCTGCGGAAGCTTCCTAACTATGATAGTGAGAGCACATTGATGGAGGTGTAGAATGTCATCCAAGGAGCCATTTCCCACTATAAGCTATCCAATTACATTCATTGATGGTAAGTAGTGAGGTAGCAGCTCTAGTCTGCTCTCTAGAGATAAGCATTAATTCTCTTAATCTATTGGATACGGGGCTTCATCCTTGACACTTGAGGACCTGAAGCTGGAGGTGATGGTTTGTTTGTGTATCACTGATTATAACCTGTAAAATATTATTTGGGTATTGACAGTTTCTTCAGTTCAAATGCAACGTACCTACCCAATTTCTATACAAATGGTGGCATTGTGGTATACTCTTGATATCCTTAAGAGGGCATGTGATGCAGTTATGCTACAGTTTGAATACATTATGTAAATATGTTTTATCAGTTGAACTAGAGTACAATCTATGATATGTACCTATTGGTTCGATGAACGAGTCTGTTTTGTGTTCTCAATGATGTCGGATGTTTTTGATTATTGATTGATCATGTTCACTTAAAGATGTATATCATGGCTGAAAATACTCTATGTTGCATTAGTTTATTGTAATTTGGCTACGAGGAAGGGTATCCAGCAAGCCTAGAAGCTTTGAGAAAATAAGAGTGATATATATATATATATATATATATATATATATATATATATATATATATGTCACTCTTATTTTCTAATCAAATTTCATTTTCGTAAAAGAATGAATTTTGAAATACAGTAAAAAAAAAAATTCAAATTTCTAATCCATCTACAATTTTCTAATCAAATTTCTTCTCAACATAAAAACATGTTGAACTCCAAAACACGAAAAAAAAAAATTGTTATTACTTGATTATTATGTGATTTCTTGCAACTCTATATTATATTCAAGTTCCCAATTCAAGTTTGGAATTTTATAAAACTAAACTACCTAACACACTACTCTTTCTCTTTCATACCATCACTGTAATTGGTTGAATCTTATCATTAAAACCCCAACATAGGTTTTTTTTCTTTTCTTTTTTTTGTAAATTTCATAGAGCCTTACCATTTTATATTTATAAAAAAAGGAGCAGATTCCCATACATATACTTAAGCAATTAGTGGCCTCAACCTGCCCGAAGGAAACCAGGTCTGTTGGCCACCTTAGTGAGTTAAAATCCAACCAGTATTGGAACTGTTGCTTCCTTCTACTTGTCGTTATATCTACTTTACTATGTCCATCAAAGTTTAATCGAAAGCAGTAAAAACTTGTCGCAAAAATCATTAAAAACTATTAATATCTAGGGTCATCCATAAGAAGAGTCAATAGGAGCCAGGGCCTTTGCAGTAGAACCTGACATATCAAATTGTTGCATAGCTTGAAGCTGACGTTCAATTCTGCCAATTCTGGTCGTTGCATGATACTGAGATACTCCTATTTCTTGAATTTCCTATTGATTTCTTGTAGAACTCAAACCACATTCGGGTTTCCTTCCATTTCCTACATACTGGTCATGGCCTTCGCCAAAAGAAATTTAAGAATCCAATAGGTATGGATACATTGGTGAAAGAGAAATAGCCTCTCTCTTGTATTCCAGGGGTCCAAGATAAAATCCATGGTGGCTTCCTGTTATTCAATGTCTTGTTCTTTGTAGTTGCTCTCTCTTTCCCAGCCTTGAATTATGTTGTGAACCTAAGGTGGGTTTCCGGCTGCATAAATATCAAAAATATTCTCCATAACTTCATTTTTAGTTTTTCTGCCATGCTTACTTAGTCCCACATTCTGAATAGGAAGCTTTTGCTTCCCTTTTCCCATACCCTATCGTTTCCCAGTTTGACCTTTTGCCATGTTTTAGAACTGATGAACACACACTAAAAGCTCCTGTGTAATGCCTGTGAAAATGTGAAACAGGCCAAGTTAACAGTCGACGTCGCAAACCAGCCTCCTTGTCCTTGGACTCCTTTGGAATTCACTTTCCGAGAATAACACCTTGCTTCACCTTTCTCTGTTACCTTAACCTAGTTCTCGAGCGACGCTTTTTCCAATAGTCGCCTGACAGAATTTGCTGGCTGTCAGAATTTTCATCAGCCTCCATTATGGTGAAGCATGCCTAGTACACCTACAAGTTGGGTTTGTTACTGGACTTGATGGATGGTCGAGTGCGCGCCGCTGTGTGACACCAGCCGCAGCCCGTTTTCCTCAATGTGGCACCCCGATCGGGGGTCGTTAGCTTTCTCCTTATCTCTTTCTATAATGAGTTGTAGCGGATGTAACTCTATATTCCATGCCCTATCAGCTTGACTAATGTCTAATTGTCAGCCTTTGTTACTACAACCGCAATGAGCTAAGTAATTTGCAGCCTCGTTCCCCCCTCTGCGGACATGCAAAGGAATAAGGTAACCAATGTCTTGTATTACTCGGTCGATCTCCTGAATGAGTCTCGCTATGCGCCAGCTTTTACTTATCTTTCCCTAGGGGATCCCTTGTTGAAGTTTTCGCAATACTCTTGTAACCATCGCTGAATCTCCTTCAAAAAAACTCTATGGTAATTTTCCCGAACCGCAATTGACAGTCCTTGTTTTACCGCCATTAGTTCAGCTTCATTGTTTGTTGCAAACCCAACCTCCATCGTATAAACCCTACACACTGAATCTTGAGAATTTCTAAATATACCTCCTATTCCTTCTTGCCCTCGGTTTCCTTTGGATGCCCCATCATAATTAAGCTTTAAAAATCGCACTTGGAGATGAACTTCAAGATTTGCAACAGGAGTTGCCAAGAAATGACTAGCAACTATCTATAGTTTATTGAAAACTTTACTACATCTCCAAGTATTTTTGGCTTGGCAAAGATAGCTTGAAAGAGCTCATGCAATGCAGCCCTTCTCATTGGCATGTATCAACTAGAAAATAAACCGACGACACGTTTCCTCCTCAAAATAGATACTAAAAATGTGAAAATCCACTCAAAATAAATACCAGAAAGCTCCTTAAAAGCTTCGAAATACCCATTGGAAAGTTTCCGTCTAACTCCCAAGTTTCGAGGAGCTCTGCTCTCCAATACCTAGGAGGGCGGTGTAACTACGAAAATACTATGAAGATACTTCATGTAAGTCTATATTTCTCCATGCAATGTAGAAAGGATTTTTTATAATTAATATAAAAGAATAAGCTAAGGCTCCAAAGTTCCACCTACATTGTGAGAACCGAAGCTACAGCTACTGCAAAAATCAGGACTGTTGTACTCAGATAGAGTTTCTCTTAGTAGTAATAAAAGCGCAGTTTTTCTTAAGAATTGAATAATTGGATATATGCTGATAGTGTCAAACTCACCCCTATCTACCGTGACTGACCACAGTCAAGCAATCCAAGCATTTCTATGTTATGCTCCATGTACAATGATGTCTGATAGGTTTGTTGTATACATTAATGTGTTTTGCCAGCTTCGTATGCTTCCCTGTATAAAGTAGGATTTGTTCTCCTGTAAATACCATTACCCACAACTTAACCTTTTAAAAAAACTAAGCGTATATCTTTTATAATGCCATCGTTCGATCAGTTACGTGGTTAATTGTTGTGTTAAAAATCCATATGCCAAAAAATTGCTTTATTGGATCATCTTTTCTTGATGTAAATTTCTGCATAAAAACGGACTATACTGTTAGGTTTGCGGACAAACCTGTTTATCAATGTTGGTTAGTGTAAATTTTTCTCAACAGGTTTGAGATCAAGCCAAAGAGATTTTACATTAAATTGAGAGCATTTTAAAAGGAGTATATAAAGTTGCAGTTTAATTATTTTATATTCTGGTTTTAATGTATAAACAGATTTATTATTTTAAAAACTCTCGATATTAAAATTGTGCAAATTTCACAATTAGATAGGTCATAAAGCTAGACATTATTTACAATTAGATATACTCTTTTGAATATATTTTCTTTGTCTTATAATTTGAAGATTTGATTTAAATCTTGCCTATTTTATTTCAATTTAGTATAATTAAAAAAATCAAATTTCGTCTATTTATATTATATAGTATATTTTTTGAATATATTTTTTTTGTGTTATAATTTGAAGATTTGATTTAAACCTCGCCTATTTTATCTCAATTTATCATTCAATGTAATTTAAAAAATCAGATATACTCTGTTCATATTATATTATATAGTCTATTTAAAATTTAATTAAAAGTATTAAAATAATAATTTCTTTTGTGAGGGAATTGAACATTGAATCTTTTTCTTTACACAAGGCTTTTTTTTAACAAAGCGATCACAAATTGAACTACACCTAGTTGGCATTAGAATAATAAATTTGAGTTATAAAATTATTTATATTAAATATTGTTTTGAGATTTTTCAATATTCTAAATTTATTTTCATATTGGAAGAGCATATTTTAGAAAATAATTAATTTAAGAAAAGTTTAACAAATTAATTTAATATTCTATTTTATTATTTGTTTTGTTGCTTTCTTTTACAAATACTAGGTTTTGTTTTGCATATCCTTTATGCTTGGCTCCACAATAGGGGGTTCTACCCCATCCTTTAACCAAATTATTTTAGGAATTCATAATGATTTTGGATCTACTCATATTCTCCATCAATCTCCTCATCTTTGGCATCCTTTTCATACAACTCGACAATGTAGGGTTTTTAGTTTCATGGAAAACCGTGGTGCATCGTGGAAAGCTAAAAATATAGAATCTAGGGCATTTTCTGCCAAAAGGAGCCCATGATCCAAAATATGAGGTTAATTCTAGTAACATAGGAGAATACCATCCAATTTATATTAAATCTGGTTTGAAATTTTATTAGTTTATTTCCTTTTGAAAAAGCTTTGATTGGGTGAATCTGAAATTTGAAAAAGCCTTCATTCGGTGAATCTGAAATAAATAGAGCCCGAGGGTCAAATAGAATTGGAGTTAGGGGCCAAGGGTTTTTTTACAATCCAACTTGGAGGATAGATTGAGGGTTTTTGAATGAGGGCCATTTTCTTTCAATGATGCAAGGTTCTTCATGCAATCCTCGAAAGAGAAGTATAATTCATAGGAGGATTTCCTTGTAGCCTTTGTTTGGGTCTATCTCTTTTCTCTTCCCAAGTAATATTGGGAGGAGAAAACCTTTGAAGGCATCGACAATTCCATTTGAAATATTGCTAAAGTATCACAAGCTACCAAGAGAGGGAGGTAAAATTAATATGAAAGGATATATTCTTAATCAATATCTTCCAACCTTGATATATATTTATTATCGGGATAGTCTTTGGAAGTAGTCTCTAGTTTATGAACAGGTCCCATTTAGATGAAAACATTGTCAAGATTACGGGCATCTTATTAGGGACTGTTCGATGAATACCAAGGAATAGTTTAAAGAAATCCCTTTCTCGCAAAGAACCATTTGATTCGGTAAGTCTGAGAAAGAAGAAGAAGTTTTAGTTCCGAGGGTACCTTAAACCCTTACCAGATTCCTAGATCTAAGATAAGGTTTAAGTCTCTCTCATCTCTAAATGAGTCTCGAGAGCATGTACGTTCAATCAAGAATGCAATTAGTAGAAGGTAAATCTCATAACCATATAGAGGTTGTGCAAAAGTATCTTCAAGGGCACCAACAAAATACATTACGATATGAAATGAATTGTTCCTCATTGGAAGAAGTTAAAGTAGAAGCACTGTCAATGGATATGGAGCTGGATGACCCACTACTAGTTGCTCTTCCAAAAGAATGGGAAAGATACATGCAACTCATAAGGGTAGGATTATGTGTAAAGTTTATCTTTGAATAGAGCAATTGGGATTTCTTCACAATCGAGTCTTGGAGTTAAAACGATGGATTTCAAGGCGGTCACCAGTGAAGAAGCCAAAAAATGAGGTCACATGAGGAATAAGGCCCAATCCAAGATAAGGGCGAACAATTAGTCAACTTGTGGAAAGTCATGCAAATTTCAAAGGCACTTCTCACCTTAAAATCTATAATCCCCAAAGAGTTTTTTATATTGTTATGATTATGCTTGAAGATTTTCTTAGTCTCAAGTACTTCCTAAGTTTTATTCCTATTTTGAAAAATCAAGCTACTTTTTCTCATTAATTAAAAAAACATTTTAACCAAAAAAATATATTTATACTAAGTCATTCATCATTTACTATTAATGAGTAGTATGTCCTTCATTCCTTTTTATTTATTTCTTGGAGGCGAAGGGAGATAATGGTAATGGTCTAATTGTTAGTAAAAGTTTTTTGAAATTTTAAGTTTTAGTAAATATAATTTGCAAAAGCTTAAAAATCTTTTAAACCAGTAAATCCATTTATACATCAAATTAACATTTTAAATAACTTAAATTTATAATTTTGCAAAAAATTATATAACCACGTTCAAATAGAAAAAGCCAAAAACTGCTCCAAAGTAGATGATATGACATGATACCACAATACACGATCTGATTTTAAACGCAAGTCTCTAATAAATCGAAATAAATATGTTTTAATGCCATTTCTGTCGACTTAAAAACAAACTGAAGAGACGTAGGTTTAATGGTTTATAGTGTTTGGTTTTCAGGTTTAAGAGGCAGAGGTATCTCTTAAATTTTTCCCAAATCTTCCTCCATCAAAGTACCATCTGAACACAAATTTTGTCTTGTAATCTTGGAGTAGTCGTTTCCTCTTGTAATTGATTGATGATTGTTATCAATACAGAAGAATTTATCACGACACATTGATTGCACTAGAAGCTCCAATGTTGGCACTCTTGACACCACACTTTTCGCAGAAACTCCAGAATAGAGAGTTTCAATCTCGCCGAATCTGATGTTCCTCCCATCCTCTCTAAAAATTATTCTCGTAGTGTTTATAAACACTCAAATGTTTTCCTAGTCTTCTGACATTTATTTGGAACCCCATCTCCGCAAGCTTACTGCACATAAATTATAATAGCATCTTTGTAGGTCACACTTTCAGTAACTGTGACAGCCTCATTTAGAGCTAATTAGCATGAATTTAGTTAAAAGACAATTTATTTATTTTAATATATGTTTATTTTATTTTGTAAAAGAAACTCAACAAGAAACACCATTTTTTATTACTGAGTGGGTAAAAGGAAATGAATCTCTTAAACTGTTGGTAAAGTGTCTAAGAATAGAAGTTGGTTACTTGGGAACAGTTAGAGGACAGTTACCTAACCTCCAGGGATAAAAGGAAATCCCAGGGGAGGGTTAGGGGTTATGTGTTTTTCTCTGGAAAGAGTAAGGTGAACTATTCTCTAGAGCTGTGGAAAAAGGACAGTTGAGAAAAGCTTCTGCAACCTTATATCCAGATTGTCTGTCTGTGGCTGGATTGGTTGTCCAGAGGTCACAACAGGATCCCACTGTTCCCGTGGTGCCGACTGAAATTATGGAGCTAGGGGGCAAGCGGAGGACGTGATTGCCTCCCTTGATGGTTGGGAGGACCACAGTTTTTAGAGCAACAGTTTCCTACAGATAAGTACTCTAGAAAGACTTAAATTTAAGTGATAGGAAATAATATGTGACAGTTTAGACTGCTATATTTTTGCAATATGTTACAAAGAACATTCTGTGATAGTTTAGACTGCTATGTATTTACAGTATGTTACAGGGAATATTCTGTGACATTTTAGACTGCTATATTAATGTATTATGAAATAGGAATTAATGTATGACAGAAGAGACTACTATATTCATTTCATTATGTTACCGGAAATAATGTGTGACAGTTTCGACTACTATGATATTATATATATTCATGCTCCAGGGATACTGTGACAGATTAGACTATCATGATGTGATATTTATGCAGCAGCAGTTACTGTGTAATAAATTAGACTAAATAGGAAGTTAGACATTAGAAGCTTGCATGTGGATTAAACTTCTGATTAAATCGACCCGTGAATGACTTATGTACTAGAGAACCTAATCCCTTTAGAATTAAACAAAAAGCTCTTCAATGTATAATAATCATTTCTGGAATAGTTACTCGCAGGAATGAAGGGGGGGTTAATTGTATATGCATGTTGAAGATTCCAGACCAAGAATAGGAAATGGGTTTTATAAACATATAAATACTTGCAAAAGTGATGAGCGTAAAAACATAGAGCATCTAAATCTTTTTGGTGGGGTCAAGAATCCCCGCATCGAACTTGTGGAATAGGGTTTGGGATAAACCCTACCTGTTCCTGTTCGTTCACCGGAAACTATACGCGGCCCAAAATGGCGGCCGGTGCCAAGAAGAATAGGGAAGCTGATATAACAAGTTGATGAAAGAAAGAATAAGAGTGAATTAAATTTATAAAGACACAGAATGCCGCAACAGGAGCATGCAGCGTTAAAAACAAAGTTTTGGATAGCCGACTACTGAAATACAGTAAAACGAGATACTCTTTACAGCTATTACTATTTCCAAATACAACCATAACAAGAAAAGAAAGCATTCGACCTGTTAAAGTCATAAACGTATCTAGAAATGTATGAGAAGGGAAGAAACAGTGAAATTTAACTGTGTCAAAAAGATAAACCCCAAGGAGGAGGGGCGATAATAATAATACCTCCATATCTATCATACTATGTATACATTCCCAAAGAACTCAAATCAGAAAATATGATGTTCCATAAGTAGAAATGTCTGATCAAACGGGGTTCACAGTAAACATATAGCTGTTCGTAGGCAAAGAAGTTACGCATTACATTATTCTTGTAACAAAAATCTACCACTCCGCATACTCAAATCACACTGAGGTTTAAACTAATCTATGGCTAGATAAATCCTAGAATTAGAACCCAGTAACCCAAATGAATCTTTAGCCGAAGTGCACGCCACAACTTCATGCAAATTGTGAGCGGCGGGGTACCTGTACATTGCGCGAATAGACATGTCAGCCGCCAGAGAAATTGATAGGACCTCGTTCTGTACAAGGAATTTTGACCTGTTCATCTCACCTGCAAGAATCCAAGCGGAAAATTGTTAGAACAGAACTCTGTGAGTCAGACAAAGGATAAATGTAGATGGGTTGTTCACCAGAACGCACCTGATAAGGAAGAATAAACCCGTGTGACCTTACATCTACAGGAAAGGAAAACAAGGGACTTAGCGAGCCATAAGCCGAACTCTTCATTTATAAAGCGAAAACCATAGAAACTTAAACTAAAACTGAAGGCGGCCATACCTGCAGGGGCATAGGCAAAGCTTCTTTGGAGCCAGGAGGCAAATTGAAGCACTAGCTCACGCGGTGCTTGACAAGGGTAAACCCTGTAAAATTGAAACCCTCTCCAGAAGTTCTGTATGACAGTCAGAAGATCATTAGGATTACATATAACACCGCAACTGGATATTAAACAAGAGATTGACTGCAAATTGCGCACCTCCAAGAGAAGATCAGCCATGCAAACTGTTAAGCGCCGAGAACTAGCAGAGTGCCAGGAGCAAGTGACAGTCTGGAGAGACAAGGTCGGCAGACAGTTTACTCTTTGGTGCTTTTCCCTCAAAAAATCTGCGGATATTGAGATGGGATTACACGGCAGTGTTATCCGCACCAATTCCTTGTACCACCAAAGGTCTGGTGGGTGACATCTGTACCTCAGACAGTAGGTTATTGTGCCAAATGGCGGGGTATTAAATTCTCAATGGGATATGGAATTTATGTATAGAAAATGCGCATGCATATAAGCCTTATCCGGTAGATTAAACCAAGATCTCTGTTGATCGAACAATCAAACAAGTGTTGCAAGGACGCTTACGTTTAATGTCATAAATTAATATGAATCAATACCAAGCGATCCTACCGTATGATCCTCCTTTGCATATGTGCATATTAATCGGATTGCAAAATTAATTTATGTACAGGAGTATGGATTATTAAGGTCAAGTTAAATGCGATGACCTTGGTTTACATGTTTGATGTAATAAAAAGAAATGCGGTCTTGATAAGTGATGTTTGGTATATCTCATATGGATTATATATGTATGAGCGAAGCGCCACATTATACAGTAATTGATTTTAATAATGCTGTGATGTTATGGCTTGGTATATATATATCATACAAATTGAATGTTGTAATGTTTATTTGTGTTATCAAAAAAAAAAAAAAAAAAAATCTTTGCTATGGTAAAAATCGTAGTAAATGTCGTATGTGGATGTGACAAGTGGTATCAGAGCCCAGGTTACTACACTGGTAACCTAAGGGTCTACTAACAAATTTGTATATGTATTAGTGCACTGAGCAGATGCAGAAGATATGACAGAGGGTACAACATCTCAATTACCACCTGAAGAGCTTCAAGGTCCAGCAGTTATGAACCCAGAAATGTGGGTTCAACTAACGGTGGAACAACACCAGAAAACAAGTCAACTACTGGAAGCACAGCAACAACAAACTGCCTTTCTGCTAAATACAGTACAGCAGTTACAAGAGGAGATGATAAGAGTCCGGAAAGACAACGAAAAGTTATTGCAAGACCAGGAAAAGATTCTGAAGAGTATATCGGATAAACAAAATCAGGAAATGCGACAACCCAGTGCAGAAAGGGAAGTATCAATAGAAGCAGAGGACCAGCAAACCAGAAACAACACCACTGGAAATATGGACAAGAGTTTCTCTCACAGAAGCAAAATCCATAATAATAATGAAGCAGAATCGGAAAATCTGTCTGATCAGCAGGATCATAAGAGGCAGAAAGTTGAACTGCAGGGGGAGTTTCGTAAGACTAAGCCACCAATGTTTGATGGCGAGGCAGAAGAAGCAGCTGAAGCATGGTTGATTAACATTAATAAATATTTTCAGGTATATAAATACAGCAGCAATTTGAAGGCCAGATTGGCTATATACCATCTGCGAGAGAAAGCCACCTTGTGGTGGGAGGAGGTGAAAAATGTTCGCAGCATTGATGAACGAGACATTACGTGGGAATTATTCCAACAGTATTTCAAAGATAAATATTTAACAGAAAGATTTTATGATGACAAAGCCAAGGAATTCCATGATCTTCGGCTGGGCCAAATGACCATGGATGAATATGTCACGAAATTTACTTCCCTGCTCCGCTACGTACCTTACCTCAGAGAGGAAAAAGCCAAGGTACAGAGATTTCTGAGTAGTTTTCCTGCTCCCATGAGGGAAAGAATAGAGTTCGTTAACCCCCAAACGATGGATGAAGATGTCAGGAAAGCACGCATGTGTTACCAACAGTATAAGATGAAAGATGATGGTGGAAAGGGTTGGCAGCCCAAGAAAAATCAAAAGAATGCCTCTACTTTCAAAAGCAGCAAAAGCAGCCACTTTAAAGGGGTAGTACGGAATGCTGGCAGGAAACAGTTTAACAGGAACCATCAAAGGATCAAGTGGCCAGCTGTGGAAAAACTCACAGAAGCATCAAGCAAACCTGAGCAAGGGCAGAATTCTAAACCTCCCCTACAATGCTAGGGCTGCGGGGAAGCACACTACTATAAGAACTGTCCACAACGGAAAAAGAATAAAATGGTGGCCAACTTGCAGGAGGCATCTACAGTGGGGGACGTAGCACGAAATATACCACGTATAAACGCAGCCTTGGAGGATCGACAGGCTGACTTCCAACCCACAATGATTGAACTGGAAGGTACTATGCTATCTAAACCTGTCTCGATTTTAGTAGATCCTGGAGCTAGTTTAAGCTATGTAAGTCCTAAATTAGTGGAGATGTGTAAGCTAAAAGAACAAAAATTTAAAAACTCCTGGTTAGTTCAATTAGCCACCGGAGCAAAACGCAAAGTGACAGCAAAAATTGCTGATTGCATACTGGAAGTTGCAGAACAGCAGTTGCAGGTAGACTTAAATATTCTGCCATTGGGATCGTATGATGTGTTATTAGGAATGGATTGGCTAGAAAAACATTGGACCTTAGTGGACTGCAAGGAAAAGACAATTTATTATAGAGCTTTAGATGGTACGCGTAAGGAAATTAAAGGAATTAAGAAGCCTGTGCAATTACGCCCCATAACAGCGTCTCAGATGAGCAAGTGTATCCGAAAAGGATGTCAGCTGTACGCAATTCAAGTAGGGTATGCTGATTCTAAGGGAGAGGCTGCAGAAATAAAAGACATTCCTGTAGTACAGGAATTCCTGGATGTATTTCCAGAAAACATTCCAGGTTTGCCACCTAAAAGAGATATTAATTTCACTATTGAATTACAACCTGGGGCCTCTCCTGTGTCAAGAGCACCTTACAGAATGAGTATACCGGAGCTAACAGAGTTAAAAATGCAGCTGTAGGAATTTTTAGATAAAGGCTATATCCGCCCAAGCGTGTCACCTTGGGGAGCACCAGTCCTCTTTGTTAAAAAGAAGGATGGAACTTTGCGTATGTGTATGGACTACCGACAACTCAACAAGCTAACAGTTAAGAATAGATACCCTCTACCCAGAATCGACGATTTATTTGATCAGGTGAGAGGTGCCAAAGTGTTCTCTAAAATAGATTTGAGGTCTGGATACCATCAGATTCGAATCAAGGATGAGGATGTTTGCAAAACAGCATTCCGCACCAGATATGGGCATTATGAATTTGTGGTATTACCCTTCGGATTGACAAATGCACCAGCAACCTTTATGAGGTTGATGAATGGCATTTTCCATCAGTTTTTAGATCGCTTTGTACTGGTCTTCATAGACGACATATTAATCTACTCAGAGAGCGAGGAGGAACATAAGGAACATCTGAGAATAGTATTGGAAATACTGAGGAAGCATCAGTTGTACGCTAAATTCAGCAAGTGCGATTTCTTTAAGTCAGAAATCCATTATTTGGGCCATGTTGTGACAGCTGAAGGAATAGCGGTGGACCCTGAAAAGATTAAAACCATCATGGAATGGAGAGTACCGCAGAATGTGGTAGATATCAAATCATTTATGGGTCTGGCAGGATATTACAGGCAGTTTATTGAAGGGTTTTCTAAGATTGCCTATCCTATTACATCCTTACAAAAGAAAGGCAAACCTTTCAAATGGACGGATGAATGCCAGAACAACTTTGAGAAACTGAAACAGCTTTTAACCACAACACCAGTATTGAAGGTTGCTGACCCCAGCAAAGACTATGTGGTGTGTACTGATGCCAGCAAGGAGGGATTTGGTGCAGTATTAACACAGGAAGGCAAGGTAATAGCTTATGAGTCCAGAAAGTTGAGAGAACATGAACAAAAGTACTATGCTTATGATCTTGAACTCACAGCGGTAGTGCATGTGTGGAGGCATTATCTACTGGGCAAAAGGTTCGTGCTCAAAACAGACCATAGCAGTTTGACTAACTATTTCAAACAAGCAGATTTAAACTCTAGGCAAGCAAGGTGGAATGCCTTTTTGAGCGAATTTGACATGGACATACAACATGTTAAAGGAAAAGAAAACCGAGTTGCAGATGCCTTGAGTAGGAAATTGCATGGGATTTATGCAATGTACTCCAGCCAACCTGTGAGCCAGTTGTCAGAACAAATAAGGGAGGAAGCGCGAAAGGACCCAGAATACCAGTTTTTATGGCAGCAGATGGGAAAAGATAAAGAGCAAGGCAAGCCATCTGAGTATGGTAGCAACGAAGAACAAATGTTAACTTTTCGCGGAAGAATCTATGTCCCTAACCGTGCAAGCCTCTAAGAGTTAATCCTGGACGAGTACCATCGCAGCAACTATGCTGGCCATCCCGGTTACCAAAAGATGCTTTCGGCAATTAGAAAGATATATTATTGGCCAGGTATGCGCAGAAGCATTGCGGAATATTTAAGCAAGTGTTTAGAATGCCAGCAGGTTAAAGTGGAGCATCGACACCCAGCAGGACTGTTGCAGCCCATACCCATACCTGAATGGAAATGGGAAGTGATCTCTTTAGACTTCATTACAGGCTTACCTCGAACAAGGAAGCAGAATGATTCAATCATGGTAGTGGTGGACAGATTAAGTAAATCTGCTCATTTCATACCTGTGCAATCCACTTACAAAACCGTGCAGATTGCAGACATATTTATGAGGGAAATATTTAGGTTGCATGGTATACCTAAGACTGTGATTTCAGATCGGGATGTTAAGTTTACCTCCGCATTTTGGAAAACCCTGTTTTCGGGTTTGGGTACTCAAATACACTTCAGTACTGCCTATCACCCTCAAACTGATGGGCAGACGGAACGGGTAAACCAAGTTTTGGAAGATATGCTGCACATGTATGTAATGCGGAAGCCAACTAAATGGGAAGATTACCTGCACCTAGTGGAGTTTGCATATAATAACGGATATCAGGAATCTCTAAAAATGAGTCCCTTTGAAGCGTTATATGGGCAACATTGTCGTACACCAATTAACTGGAGCAGTCTGGAGATGAAATTAATGTTGGGACCAAAAATGTTGGCTGAGCTAGAAGCTGAGGTAAAAAGAATAAGGCAAAATTTGAAGGCCACGCAGGACCGACAAAAGGTCTTTGCTGATAAGAAGAGGTCTTATCGCGAATTCGGAGTAGGTGACCACGTGTATGTCAGGATTAAGCCTAAAAGAAGTACCTTAAGGTGGACTTCTTGCGCCAAGTTAGCTCCTCGTTACTGTGGACCCTTCCAAATTCTGGAAAGGGTGGGACCATTAGCCTATAGACTGGCTTTGCCTAGTCACATTAAAGTGCACAATGTGTTCCATGTATCTTTGTTAAAGCGATATGTGCATGATGAAAAACATGTAATTCAATGGCAAAACATTCAGGTAGGAAGAAAGAAAGGAAATAAAATCCTAGCTGAAGTTTGAAACAAATCTGGAATTACTAATTGATAATCCTGTTGCTACTTTTCAGGTAGAACCGGACGGAGAATTTCTGGTAGAGCTGCTACACATACTTGATTGTAGGGAAATTGAACTCTGTAAAAGAATAATTACCCAGGTGAAAGTGCAATGGAAGCACTTTGGACCTGACGAAGCTACCTGGGAAGATGAAAAGATTGTACGGGAAGCATACCCGGAGCTCTTTGTAGACTTGGACTGAAACAGCGAGGACGGTGTTACTTCCAGGGGAGGAAGATGTGACAGCCTCATTTAGAGCTAATTAGCATGAATTTAGTTAAAAGACAATTTATTTATTTTAATATATGTTTATTTTATTTTGTAAAAGAAACTCAACAAGAAACACCATTTTTTATTACCGAGTGGGTAAAAGGAAATGAATCTCTTAAACTGTTGGTAAAGTGTCTAAGAATAGAAGTTGGTTACTTGGGAATAGTTAGAGGACAGTTACCTAACCTCCAGGGATAAAAGGAAATCCCAGGGGAGGGTTAGGGGTTCTGTGTTTTTCTCTGGAAAGAGTAAGGTGAAGTATTCTCTAGAGCTGTGGAAAAAGGACAGTTGAGAAAAGCTTCTGCAACCTTATATCCAGATTGTCTGTCTATGGCTGGATTGGCCATCCAGAGGTCACAACAGGATCCCACTGTTCCCGTGGTGCCGACTGAAATTCTGGAGCTAGGGGGCAAGCGGAGGACGTGATTGCCTCCCTTGATGGTTGGGAGGACCATAGTTTTTAGAGAAACAGTTTCCTACAGATAAGTACTCTAGAAAGACTTAAATTTAAGTGATAGGAAATAATATGTGACAGTTTAGACTGCTATATTTTTACAATATGTTACAAAGAACATTCTGTGACAGTTTAGACTGTTATGTTTTTACAGTATGTTACAGGGAATATTCTGTGACAGTTTAGACTGCTATATTAATGTATTATGAAATAGGAATTAATGTATGACAGAAGAGACTGCTATATTCATTTCATTATGTTACCGGAAATAATGTGTGACAATTTTGACTACTATGATATTATATATATTCATGCTCCAGGGATACTGTGACAGATTAGACTATCATGATGTGATATTTATGCAGCAGCAGTTACTGTGTAATAAATTAGACTAAACAGGAAGTTAGACATTAGAATCTTGCATGTGGATTAAACTTCTGATTAAATCGACCCGTGAATGACTTATGTACTGGAGAACCTAATCCCTTTAGAATTAAACAAAAAGCTCTTCAATGTATAATAATCATTTCTGGAATAGTTACTCGCAGGAATGAAGGGGGGTTAACTGTATATGCATGTTGTAGATTCCAGACCAAGAATAGGAAATGGGTTTTATAAACATATAAATACTTGCAAAAGTGATGAGCGTAAAAACATAGAGCATCTAAATCTTTTTGGTGGGGTCAAGAATCCCCGCATCGAACTTGTGGAACAGGGTTTGGGATAAACCCTACCTGTTCCTGTTCGTTCACCGGAAACTATACGCGGCCCAGAATGGCGGCCGGTGCCAAGAAGAATAGGGAAGCTGATATAACAAGTTGATGAAAGAAAGAAGAAGAGTGAATTAAATTTATAAAGACACAGAATGCCGCAACAGGAGCATGTAGCGTTAAAAACAAAATTTCGGATATCCGACTACTGAAATACAGTAAAACGAGATACTCTTTACAGCTATTACTATTTCCAAATACAACCATAACAAGAAAAGAAAACATTCGACCTGTTAAAGTTATAAATGTATCTATAAATGTATGAGAAGGGAAGAAACAGTGAAATTTAACTGTGTCAAAAAGATAAACCCCAAGGAGGAGGGGTGATAATAATAATACCTTCATATCTGTCATACTATGTATACATTCCCAAAGAACTCAAATCAGAAAATATGTTGTTCCATAAGTAGAAATGTCTGATCAAACGGGGTTCACAGTAAACATATAGCTGTTCGTAGGCAAAGAAGTTACGCATTACATTGTTCTTGTAACAAAAATCTACCACTCTGCATACTCAAATTACACTGAGGTTTAAACTAATCTATGGCTAGATAAATCCTAGAATTAGAACCCAATAACCCAAATGAATCTTTAGCCGAAGCGCACACCACAACTTCATGCAAATTGTGAGTGGCGGGGTACCTGTACATTGCGCGAATAGACATGTCAGCCACCAGAGAAATTGATAGGACCTCGTTCTGTACAAGGAAGTTTAACCTGTTCATCTCACCTGCAAGAATCCAAGCAGAAAATTGTTAGAACAGAACTCTATGAGTCAGACAAAGAATAAATGTAGATGGGTTGTTCACCGGAACGCACCTGATAAGGAAGAATAAACCCGTGTGACCTTACATCTACAGGAAAGGAAAACAAGGGACTTAGCGAGCCATAAGCCGAACTCTTCATTTATAAAGCAAAAACCATAGAAACTTAAACTAAAACTGAAGGCGGCCATACCTGCAGGGGCATAGGCAAAGCTTCTCTAGAGCCGGGAGGCGAATTGAAGCACTATCTCACGCGGTGCTTGACAAGGGTAAACCCTGTAAAATTGAAACCCTCTCCAGAAGTTCTGTATGACAGTCAGAAGATCGTTAGGACTACATATAACACCGCAACTGGAGATTAAACAAGAGATTGACTGCAGATTGCGCACCTCCAAGAGAAGATCAGCCATGCAAACTGTTAAGCACTGAGAACTAGCAGAGCGCCAGGAGCAAGTGACAGTCTGGAGAGACAAGGTCGGTAGACAGTTTACTCTTTGGCGCTTTTCCCTCGAAAAATCTGCGGATATCGAGATGGGATTACGCGGCAGTGTTATCCGCACCAATTCCTTGTACCACCAAAGGTCTGGTGGGTGACATCTGTACCCCGGACAGTAGGTTATTGTGCCAAATGGCGGGGTATTAATTCTCAATGGGATATGGAATTTATGTATAGAAAATGCGCATGCATATAAGTCTTATCCGGCAGATTAAACCAAGATCTCTGTTGATCGAACAATCAAACAAGTGTTGCAAGGACGCTTACGTTTAATGTCATAAATTAATATGAATCAATACCAAGTGATCCTACCGTATGATCCTCCTTTGCATATGTGCATATTAATTGGATTGCAAAATTAAGTTATGTACAGGAGTATGGATTATTAAGGTCAAGTTAAATGCGATGACCTTGGTTTACATGTTTGATGTAATAAAAAGAAATGTGGTCTTGATAAGTGATGTTTGGTATATCTCATATGGATTATATATGTATGAGCGAAGCGCCACATTATACAGTAATTAATTTTAATAATGCTGTGATGTTATGGCTTGGTATATATATCATACAAATTGAATGTTGTAATGTTTATTTGTATTATTTAAAAAAAAAAAAAAAAATCATTCTTTGCTATGGCAAAAATCGTAGTAAATGTCGTATGTGGATGTTACAGTAACATTCCATGAATATACATAAAACTGGGTTTTATTAATCTATGACTATAAAATGACAAGTTTCAACATAATATTCTTGGCATAAAGCAAGGAAATATAGATGTAAATTCTATAAAATGAGTATCCACACAATTCATATTAATCCTCAATTTATTAGTCAATAAGAGCGATCAAAACTTAAACTCTAAAGTTCAGGGTTGAAAATAACATGGATTGCCCTTTCTTATATTGTTTCAATGTCATGCATGGTATGACTGTTCTCCATTAACGTTACACAAAGCACCAAATGGAAACTGTTGAAGATAGATCTCTCGAAGCTATACAGAACTTGGATTCCTTGAGTTTCCAAAGAAAAAGAGAGAATAATGGAGTAAAATCATTCTAATTGCCTGTTTGGGTATATACTGGGCAGTACACACAAAAAAGAAATATAGCTAGGTTATGCTACAAACAAGTTACAGTTTAATTCAATCAGATACACCAATATATACTGACCGCATTGGCTAGTTTTATGGTCTTGAATATTTGTAGGGTGCATGTGTGTCATGTTCGTTGGATATTTTATTGTCAAAATTTAGGATGGTCATAAACATAAGTACAGTGTCAAGTCTATACACATATTGTTCAAGGTTATGGCTAATGAGCTTGCAGCTAAAATATATCTGTGGTAAGTAATTTCAAACAAGATTATTTAGGATTGTCATAAACATAAGTACAGTGTCAAGTCTATACACATTGTTCAAGGTTATGGCTAATGAGCTTGCAGCTAAAATATATCTGTGGTAACTAATTTCAAACAAGATTACGTTTCTGTGGTTAGGCTCCCTTTTGAATATATATACCTTCTGCCAAGAATTACTATGACACAGTTTATAGCATTAATTGTTCCCAGTAAGCATTAAATAAAGAGTTTTACAGAGTTTATAGCATTAAAGATAATTTTTTGAAAATAAAGAAATAAAATTATAGATTTAACTATATTTTCAATTTATTTTTTTATATTAGTGAATTTTAAGTGCATACTACAGAAAATAACAATTAAGTTTACAATTTTTCAATTAATGTTATGGTAATATAAATTAAAAATATATGGAAAAAATTACTATTTTAATATAATAATATAGAAAATGGTGTTTATATAATTATAATTTTAATCATATTTTAATTAAAACAATAAAATTACACTTTTAGTTTTCAATTTTTCCTTTTACAATTTTATTTAAATTCTTGATGCATATGGAATTAAATTATATATAAAACTTTTATTCACTTTTTAGTGATATAAATTAGAAATACATCAAAAAAAAATCAAAAGTATTTTGAGTAGGTATATATTGGTGTTTTAACAAATATATTTTTTCATGTATTTTAAATATATTTTACTATGGATTTATCAAAATTATGCATTGTGGATAATATTGGATGTAAAAATAAACACATTTTTCATGTGTTTCTAGTTTATGTCACTATGAATTTTTCAAAATTATATAAACTAGATACTTAATAGATGCTTATAAAAAAAAACTTATTTTTTCATGTATTTTTAGTTTTCTTCGTTGTGGGTTTATTGAAAATATACATAGTGGATACTCTTTGGATGTATAATTTAATTTTATATCCAATAATAATTTATCAAAATTATGATGGCAATTGTTGGTTGCAAAAGAAATATGACTTTATGTATTAAAGAAATATGATGTAGGTACTCATTAGATGGAGAACTTAATTTTGCATTGAATAAATGCACATATTTAAAAAGATATAAGTCCATAACATAAAAAAAAATAGTATTATCATTCTTTTTTCTTCAAAAATATTTAACATATTTGGCATCATTATCTTGAATTATATAACTCTTTTTAAAGTTAATTTTGATACTATATTTTGCTATTTTGACATCTATTTTTACTTCAAAATTTACATAATAAAAAAAACTCAAGAAAATTATATTAATCTTATTGATTTGGCACTCAACTTTTAGACTGGAAATTAATTATTTTTGCTTGGACTCTAAGAAAATTATACTCTTTTGCTCCCCTTGCTTACTGACATCACTGAAATTTTGTGGAAACCATTTCCACTTCCAAAGAGTTTCGAATAATCAATTCAAGCCACAAAAACATTCCCACAGAACTATTGTAGGAGATGAAATTAAGCTTCTTCATATTTTACTCAGCCTTGTAAGCTTTATTTTTCAGTCTTCACCACTTGCAATTAAGAACAACAATGAATTAAAAAGCAATAGCCTATGGTTTGAATGGAATTTGGTAATTGATCATGGTTATACACAGGATCAGGATTAAGGTACTCTATAATTACTTCAGAGTAAGATTTCCAAATATCTAAAACTCATTTCGTTATGATATGAGAAAATTCCATATTTCTAATGGATTTATTGTGTCTTATTTTTTAAATTTTATTCTAATCGCTCTATTATTTGTCTTACATTTTAAACATCTATATTGTAAATGATAAGTGGACCATATAATCTTTTTTGAGTGAAATATGGTACCAAAACATATCTACATGCAAAAATAAAATACTATAGTTGAAAAAAAAATTGGAAATTACATGGAAATGAAACAACTTAATTCCCAATTAACCATGCCCTCTGTAATTGTCACTTGAAGTTCAGTGTTGTATTTCTTTTTTTGCAGGGATGATACAGTAAATTCCTAGAGAAAGTTTGATGTGAACAAAATAGCAACGTTTACGAGGTATGTTTTCAAACTTTTGAGTATGTGATTTTACTGTGTGTATTTTTGAGGTTTAATATAGCTTAAGACATTATATTGTGGCAATTTGCTTCAAGTTTGAATATTTTTGTGTGGAGATCAGGAAAAACATGAACATATTGTTATTTAAAGTAAAAACTAGTTGCTTTGCAACTAATACCCCTATTTCCTTTTTTTTATGAAGTATTATTTCAAACTGAAACAAATGTCCTTAAATATAGTGTTACAGACAGTTACGTATTTCTCTTGACATATTTTTCAATGATGTAATTTTTTTTTTTGAAAATTTCATTTCATTCTAATGAAAAATGCATATTTATGGTGCTAGTATTTTTCTTCTTCCCAAACATTGTTAGCGAATCATCTAAACCATCATACACATTTATGTATCAATGTCTTAACTATTAAATTGTTATATTAATTAGTTATCCCACTCAACTTATCAAAAAAATATGTGATTAATGGATAGTGTGAGTGAGAGATGCTTAGCATTATTCTTATCCTTTTGTCCCTCGCATTCTTAACATGTGTGACCATCTAAGATATTTTCATTTTGAAAGTTCACAACTCTAGGCTACCCTCTCATGGTGATGTGAATACCTTTTGTGTGAAATCAATACATAATAACAAATTTAACTTCCACATCTTCATAGTTCTGCATTTAAATCAAAGTGCAACATAAGTATTTCAAGATCAAAATGGGGTATTAATACTTTAAAATGAAATGATCCAGGTGGATATTGGTTGCCACCTGTCTATTCCACTTGGACTCCCACAACTTTTTCTTTCAGTTACCTTAATTGTAGCATATTTTATTATTTTTGGCATTTTTTCGAGCCTTAAAAATATGGAGTCGTTTTGAGGCCCTAAACAAAATTTTTGTTTCGCAAGACAGATAGACTCGTAGCTGTAGGCGAGGGCTTACATGTATCCATTGGGAAGGGTATGTAGTCGAAAGTTTTAGCCCCGAGATAGATATTTCTAATGAGGTATCGTACGTGTCAAACAAAGATCGTATGCCAAAGTTACAACCCCGGGAGGTTGATGTACCAACTAACCCCAATAGGGCCCACATACTTTTGGCGCTTCATCTCCTAGACTTAGGTTTTAAATATTTAGGGTTTTCCATTATTTATCAATAATAAAAAGGCTTTCGACTCTCATTGTAACACAGCTCAGAGGAATGTAGCCACGACATCTCTTCTCAAAGACAAGCTACCATCACAAGAGCTAGTTTATTTCCATTCTCCATGTAAACAGTTTTTAGGTATTTTTTATTAATAAATTGAAGTTATTTTTTCATCGTAACTCTATTTTTCTGCATATATCTATATTCTATTTTATTCCTTCATTAATCTGGATGACAAAAGTGGGGAATTGATGTTCTTAATTGTGTATACCAAAATATATAACATCAAGGGTATAATAATTATGGGCCTTCAATTCATTATAAAACACCTAAATCAAAGTAGAGCACGTGTGATCCAGGGGATCAGTAAAGCGCTCAAAATTTAAAATATTAAAAAGTGATCGAAACTGGCACTAAAATGTAGATATCATCGCCCTGAATCCAACGCAACTTGAATCACTCAAAATTGATATCATATGCTCCTGAATCGCTTTCTAACTATTTTCCTAAGCAGCAAAAAACAAAATTTGCAGGTAGGTCAGTTACACTGACTTGGCAGTCCGTACGCTAACTGAGCAGGGTGACTCGAAACGATGATTGTGTTTTCAGGACCAATGGCATCTCGCTAAGTGTCCTCGTCTCATTGGTTGAATTTTCGTGTAATTCGATTGGTTGAAGGTTGGATTGAGTTGGTCAAATGAATGGAGGCCACATGGGCTAATGGGTGGCCACCACATGGCCTCCCAGTAGTGCTGTAAAATTATTTTTATCATCCTAACGGCCTAACCAGAATCGAACATGTGACCTAGAGTGTAGCAACAACATGCCTTAAAATTATACTGCAAATGGAACATAATAGTCTATGGTTAAAAGGCATGTATAAATTTTAATAAATTGATGGTTTGGGGAGCGGGTAGAGGTTAGCCCTTGCCCTTGGTTAACCATACCCACGAGACCACATGCTTTGGGTGTTGAGGGCACAGGGTTAACACTAGCACAAGCCACGGTAACAACACCATACCAAGGTGACAGGTGAGTTCAACTAACCATCGTAGCTTTTGAACCAAACCACCGGTCGACCACAACTAGAGCATGGATAATTAAACTCGGCGGAGTAATGAAACCATACCACAATTGTAAGTTCGGTTAGAACCTCGGCAGTATTGATCCAGGTGGTTCCAGAGACACACAGGATAAAGGGGGCTCAAAAATCAAAGTGTTCGTATTGTTCTCAAAATAATTTCAAGTTGTAGATCTTTTTGTCCTGATTGCAACGGTGCGAACGATTCGTCAAAATGAGCTCGTATGTGAAAGTTAAGAACGATCAAATTTTTGGGTTGACTTGAATGGTTGGGCAAGTTAAGGAGGCCGCAATTTGGACGAAACCTAGCCATCGAATTCCGGCAAGCTCAAGCCAAATTCTGGGTGAATTTGTGGGACCATTAGTTTCATTCCATCGGTCCATTTTCAAAAATTTCAAAACTACCAATTTCTTATTATAAGAAAAAAAAATCATAAAAATAATATAGTTTGGTCTCGGCGCAACTACCCTCCAACGGACCTCACGGATCCTCATAATGAAAATATATTAAAAAATTGGGTTGGCGACCATGACCCCGCCGGACCCCTCACTCATTTTACCCAGGTTGATGCCACCTATTCATACGACCGTCAGCGGAAATAGGGGTCGGGCTGCCAAATGAGGGCCTGGCCCCCCCTCAAATTAATGCGTGGTTATTCAAAAAAATGCAGTTTTTTCAAAAAATAAAGAGTTTTCCTCATTAAGGAGGGGTCGTGATTTGACCACCCAACCTCCTCCCAAACATTTCGGATCCAAACCAATCCACCAACGGAACTCTTTGTAGATTTCGCCCAACTCTTTAATATTTAAAAATTCACTTCAGATGTGCACCCAGGCTAGATGAGTGGAGAGTGTGCATGTAGTTCAAGGCAGTCACATATTTTGATGCAAGCGGAACGATTAGTAGGCCAAGAAACAAGGAGCGGAACCATGAGCCTTGAAATTTTCCTGTGGAGGTAATTTTTCTCCATGTCGAAATATAGTCAAGTTTACAGTAAATTTTCATGGTTTTTGCAGGGAACGTATTCATGAGGTTGGATAAATCGTTTGAGTTGCAGATTTCCAATCCATCCATGGAGCAGCATCGTGGAGGAATCTAGGGGGAATTTAAAAGATTCCTTTTTGCCCCATATTTTCACTTCATCAGAATTCAAAAATGGATAGTCAATTTTGCACTATTCAACGTCACGAATCTAATGGCATATTCAGATTTTCCATCTGAACTTTATATTTTTCAGTCACTTTTTGAAGTGAAGTTGTAGGTGTCAGCTTTCAACGAGTGAGTAGTCGATTTCACACCTTTCGATGCCACGATTGTGATGGTGATTTCAAATCCAGCAGCGTAGTAACCCATTCTTTAGTCATATTCAGTGTGAGGTATATGATGAGATGAATTCATGTACTTCTTTGTCCCTTAGATGCATAGTGTTGTGCATATCTCTGTTGATGTATGAGTCATGGGATATTTCCTTGTTTTGATATTGATGTACTTTCTGTCATGGACTTGTATTTTGTTTGAGATCCCTTGATGCCTTATTGGCGGGGTACTCATGTATGTTATTTGAGATCCCTTTTATTCCATGTTGGTGGGATACTCCATGTCACACGTATGTCATTGAGATCCATTGTTTTCCATGTTGACGAGACCACTGTCTTTATGTGTGATTTATTTTCATACTGATAGGAGTCCTTTTTTATGCATGAGGGTTCCGCAATGAAACATCTCATAGAGAGGTCTAGCCACTCATGCATGAGGGCATTTCCCTTGTATGTTAGAGAAACACATTCATGTATATCTTCTTATTATAGCACTTAATGTAGCGGCCTACACCATATTGACACTGAGGCCCAGAGATGTAGTCCCTCCTGGATGAACATCGTTATGAAATGACATGTTCTTATGATTGTTGATCTTGACATGTTATGTTCCTCTTCTTTACCGCATACAATTTTTCATTGATTTTCATTAACACTTTCATTAAATGCAATTCTAACACATCGACAGAAGTTAAAGGTCTTGTTTAAGGGTAGGCAGAATTTAACCTGGATCAAGTGGTATCAGAGCAGGTCTTCTTGTTGATTTGGATTGGAGGCGTGAACATTGAACGTTCATTGAGTTGAGCCATGGAGAAACTGAAGGACATGTATGAGACCATGCTCAAGGTGTTCGAGAAATCAAACATGTTGTACAAGGCTTACAAAAAACAAGTCCCAGAGAATGTCGAAGTTGTGACACTCCTACAGGAAGAGGAGGAGGACAAACATCGATTACAGCTTCAATTGCAAGAATGACAGAGGCGTGGGAAGAGTTGAAATGCAACAACGAAATTCTTCAAGCATATCATGATGAATTGAAGGAATTCCTCCAAGAATAGAAGGAGGAGAAGCAGTAGTTACAGCTTCAACTACAAGCCGTTGTAGAGGCATTAGAGGAAGTGAAGCACAATGAAGTCTTACAGAAGCCTTCTTCACTTGCTTCGCAATCAACAACTAAGGTAAACAATGTTGATTTCTCTTCAGTTTCTTCACATGATATAATTTTGGGTGGGAGTGTGGAGATACCCATTGTAGGAACCAGCATGAGACTCCTCACCAAGATGGGGTACAAAGGAGGAGGACTTGGTGTTTGTGGCCAAGGCATAACCCAACCAATGGAGGTTGTGCAACGACCTCACTATGCAGGTTTTGGGTACACTGAAGAAGAATGTTTGAAGGACATCAAGGGAAATTAGATATTGATGAACTCTCCAAGGAAGAGGAATGATGAGGACACTTTTCCATCATCCCATGGTAATTCATGTTGCAGTGAAAGAGTTGAGGCAAACTCCCATCGCCATGATTGCACCAGAGACCACCATAGAAGGTATACTAAGTCTCATTATTCCAGAGTGCATTTTGATTATAAGAATGTTGATAATCATGGTTGTAAATCATGGCATGGAAAAACGTGCCATTTTTGTGGTCGACATAACCATGTGTTTTCTAAGTGTTGGAAAAGGATGGCAGCAGAAAGGAGGATGAGGCATGGAAAGCCTTCTCCATAGCAAGAAAAGAAATCGGTTAAGTAGGTTTGGAGGAAAAAGACCTTTTTCACCCATTGCAACTAAAGTGGCCACCAAAGAGCCACATGCTGGAGACTCCATCCAAAGCAGCGCCTTAAAGACAAAGCACCCGTGCATGAACCAGTCAAAAGAGCTGATCAACAAGCAAACGTGCCACAGGGAGATGATCCATTTGCTTTGATAAGTGCGAAATGGTTTTTCTAGATTGTTTTTGTAGATATGTTAGCTTTTCATGGCCTTATTTTTGTAAATCATTTGTTGCATGTTACACTGTTAAAGTGAAGGTGTGTTTTCCATCACTTGTTTAAGAGACAATGATATTTTTTGGCCTTGTTTTATAAGTCGTGTGTTGCATTTATTTCATGTAAAAGTGATGAGGTGTTTACCATCACTTCGAAATGCGACGATGATGTTGGCCTTGTTTTATGAGTCGTGTGATGCATTTATTTCATGTAAAAGGGATGAGGTGTTTGTCATCACTTCGAAATGTGACGATGATGTCTTGTCTTGTAATGATAGCTAGGGTATGATTCCCTTTTGATGTAAACTTGACCACCAAGCACACCTTATAAACTCATGGCAAGTATGGGAATATTTGATTCATAGATTGGTTAATTTGAGTAGGTATTTGCAAGTATTGTACTAAAGGTTAGCAGGGGATGGAGGTGTTAGTTTATCACTTATGGCTCCGAAGGATGCAGGTGAAGGAGAATGAAGCGTGAATTTTTCAAGACACTTGTGGTGCAGACATAGTACATAGAAGTGTAGATTATTTTTTATGCTTATTGAGGACCAAAATCTCCTCGGTGGGGAGGATTGATCTAGGTGGTTCCAAAGACACACATGACAAAGAGGGCTCAAAAATCGAATTGTTCAGATTGTTCGCAAACCAAGCTCAAGTTGTATATCTTGTCGTCAACGGTTCTTCAAACCGAGCTCGTATTCCAAAGTTAGGAGCGGTCAAAGTTTTCGGTTGACTTGGATGAATGGGCAGGTTAAGGAGGCTGTAATTTGGACGAAACCCGACCACTGGATTCCGACAAGCTCAAGCTGAATTCCAGGAAAAAAATTTGGATTGTTAGTTTCACTCCTTCGGTCCATTTTCAAAAATTTCAATACTACCAATTTATTATTATAAGAAAAAATATCATAAAAAAATATATAGTTTGGTCTCGGCACAACTGCCCTCCAACAGACCTCACGGATCCTCATAACAAAAATATACTAAAAAATGGGGTCGGCGGCCATGACCCTACCGGAACCCTCGCTCATTTTACCTACCATATATTATATATGGTGGCGGAGGTTGTGAACCCTACTGCCAACCAACTCTCGATCCCATCTATTCATATGGCCGCTGCCAAGAATTGGGGGCGTGCCACCCGATGCGGGCCCGATCCCCCTCAAATTAATGTGTGGTTATTCAAAAAAAATGTGGTTGTTTCAAAAAATAAACATTTTTCCTCATTAAGGAGGGGTCAGGGTTTGACCACCCGGCCTCCTCCTAAACATTTCGGATCCAAACCAATCCGCCAACGGAACTCTTTGTAGAGTTGGCCAAACTCTTTAATATTTAAACATTCATTTCAGATGTGCACCCAGGCCAAACCAAAGGAGATAGCACACACAGTTTGAGGTAGGCACAAATTTCGATGTAGGTGGAACCATGAGTAGGCCCAGAAACAAGGAGCGAAACCATGAGCCTTGAAATTTTCCTGGGGAGGTAATTTTTCTCCATGTCATAATATAGTCAGGTTTATAGCCATTTTGCACGGTTTTTTGCAGGGAACACAGTGGCAAGGTTAGATTCGCTGTTTGAGTTGCATATTTCCAGTCCACTAATGGAGCAGCATCATGGAGGAATCTAGGGGAATCTAAAAGCCTCCTTTTTGCCTCATATTTTCACTTCAAATGAATTCAGAAAATGGACAGTAAATTTTGCACTATTCGACGTCACGAATCTGATGGCATATTCAGATTTTTCATCTGAGCTTTATATTTTTTAGTCACTTTATGAAGTGAAGTTGCAGGTGTCAAATTTCAGCGAGTGAGTAGTTGATTTCACACCTTTCGACGCCATGATTGTGATGGTGATTTTAGATCAAGCAGCACAATAGCCCATTCTTCAGTCATCTTTAGCATGAGGTATATGACGAGTTGATTTCATGTACCTCTTTGTCCCTGACACTCGCACATTTTCCCCCAATTCCGACAGCAAAAATGTCACTCTTATGACACATAGGCAACCCAAGAGCGACTTTTTTCATTGTGCCAAAACATGGTTTCTCCTCATGTCGGACTTCCGACACTCGACTTAAACGTCGGTATAGCGACGATATCTCCAGTGTTTTATATTTTTTTCACACTTCCTATGTTTAACGAATCGGCGTGTTCTCGATGGGCACAAGTGTCGCTAGTCCGAGGCTTAAGTCAAGTGTCGAAAGTTGGACGTGAGGAGAAACCATGTTTTGGCGCACCGAAAAATGTCACTCTTGGGCTGCCTATGTGTCGCTAGAACGATGGGCACAAGCGTCACACGACTGACGAAACCAAATAAAATTTAAAAAAAGTAGGCGTCGCTAGAACGACGGTTATAAGCAATTGAAAGACCGATGAAACCAAAAATTAAAAAAAAAAAGTAAAAGTCGCTAGAGCGATGGCTCTAAAGAGGTCGGAAGACCGAAAAAACCAAAAATTTTAAAAAAAGTAAACGTCGCTAGAGCCACTGTGCCAAAAAATTAAAAAATAAAAATAAGCGTCGCTAGTGGAACGTCTGTCTAACCCACCTCTATCTCTAACCCATTTTGGTCTCTGATCTTAATTGAACTGATAAAAATTTCTTGACATTTCTAACCATTTGCTCGCTTGACGAGCTGAAAATATTTTGTAGCATTTTCTATGAGACTCTTGGCCTGTAATAATATTTTTGAAACCTATGTCTTGAAGACGCACTTTTTGATCAAGGGAATTAATGGAATGCAAAATAAATCTGAAGCAGTGATCTATTCGTCTGTCTATCCATTGAGATCTGTATCCTTTCACAAGCCCTAAAATTTTTTGCTCTACAACAGGCTGAAAATTAAAGACCGATCAAGAAAATATTGTCACTTTCCAATGAGATCATTAAAGACAGATCAAGCAAACATGGGTTTAATCTGCCAAATCCTTGAAGCGTAGCTATGTGGTCATTTTCATGGCTCTTTACTGAAGCATCTTTATTTTCCTAAGACTAGTAATTTCATGAAGTTACCTTGTCTCCAATAAAAGAGAAGTTTGGCTCTTTTGGATAACGTATATAGCATGCATCTAAATTTTGGCACAGAATTATAGTTACTGGGGAATTGTCTCTTTTGTATTATGTGGCCTTAACCACCAAAATTAAGGTCTCTTTGGAGCATTGATAACTTCATCAGATGAAGACAACAACAATTTCCCATGATATTCCATAAACACTGACTTCAAAAGGCAGAACTCTTAGTCGACATGTGCCCATCTCTATAATTTCTTAGACTTGTTTGAAGCCCTAATCCTTGTGGACTGAGAAATGGTTAGTTATAAAATAATTGGAGCAGTATTGCTACTACATGATGGCATTCAAAGTTTTAGGTTGACAGAACTAATAAACATTGTAGTCAATGTCATAATTATGAACTGAAGCATCTGATCTATGGCCAAGTTTATACAGTAAAGTGTTGCAAGAACACTTGGTATTTGACTCTTAGTACTATCAATCTTAGATTGTCATAAGATTAAGATCAAAGTTTTTCAGGATTATTGTCTTCTCAATAATCGAACATTCATGCAGACGACCCTTTGAATCTCCAATGCTGTTGACAATAGATTCTTGATATGCTACTACAAAGCTTTTACAGTTGCACTAGAACTATACCTGAATGCTTGATATATGTTGAAACACGAGTAGAGCTTGACTAAAGATAGGGCTTTCTATTAAGGAGTTTTTCGATGCATACTACAATTAGAGTTTTCATTAATGAGCAGTCAATACTGCTTCAGGGGTTTCACATTGAAAACTATTGGCTTTTCTCATAGGAGTATGGAAAATATTAGAGATTATTGACTGTGTTTGTATGTAGGGAATTAACTAATAATGTGTTTTGTATGGATATGATGCAATATCAATATGCTAATGAATATGAATAACTAAAGATTATGTGCAGGATCTTGACACAAGTTTGGGTTGTGAAGCACAAGTGCAATGAAGTAATTACAGGGATAATAGTATTGATATATTGACTTTGAGCAGAATGAGATTTTGGAGTGGCTTGATGTACTATTTAGTCAACAGAGGGTTCTGAGCAGAAAGGCTTATATATTGAGACATGTTTGAGTTGGGTTACAGTATTTGTTGAGATAGGGTTTTTCGTTGAATTATTTATGTAGGGTTGCAAGAGAGATTATGTTGTTGAGCTAGGGTTTGATCCCATAAGAAAGAAAAGGTTGATACCATTGTTGATGTCCATGTTTTGTAGATCTGATATTTTTTTGGAATGGTTGATCAGCGCTAGGGTTGCAAAATCAGAAGTATTATATTATAGAAATTAGATTGGTTATGTACTGTTGGGAAGAAGTAGAGGAAGTTGTTGTTGTTGATGACCTTATGCCAGTATTATGAATTGACAATGTCAGTAGAGTATTTTTACATTATCTATTTGGTATTGAGCATAGGTGGATCCAGTCTGAACATTCTGAAACGTGGTCCTCCGAGGTGAATTGAAGGTTGGAGCCTTCAGGGTAAGTCGTATTTTGTTGTGCACGGTGGCATGGTGGTGCAAGGCAGGGTGGTGGCAGGGTGGTGCAAGGCAGGGTGGTGCCAGGGCAGGTTGGCTATATTTCTGAACTGGAAGCACAAAGAGGGCTTAGTTTGATGAAATGACATGGAAAAGACTAGGAGTTGTTAGGCATAATGGGTTTACTCCAATATTACAAAAATCAATGAGTTAGACCCAGACTTGCAGGTTAAACCTAACTTGGCCTGTAAAAAGGAGGCAATTTATTCTGGTAGAGAATCAAACTCACTGCCCACAAGTGTGACTCAGCAGCTATGAGTTTGACTTGGGAGTAATCAGAGGTCAAACTCTGGCCCACATGTACTTCCTGAGTTTTTGACAGGTCAATGAATTTGAATTGAAATCCCATCAAAAAACTCAGTGTGTCCTATTCATATTAACCCAAACAATAAAAATAAACTTAGTGGTCCCTACTTGTATTAGCCAAATTTCAAGTTTTTGTAGAGTCAAAGTCAAACTCTTAACCTCTGGACTCATCAAGTGCTTCACTCAACCGAGTATTTACATTGGTTTGATCTTGAACATGGTTCCAATAAAAGTAAAATAGTATTAACTTCAAGGCCCAATCACTCACCTTCAAGGCCTTCAACCAACCTCTCTACATCCATTCTACTCAATCCTTCACATTTTCCAAGCTTCTTCTATCATTTCCAATTGCCTCCCATTCATTTTTATCAATGTCCTAAAATGCTATAGAAAAGTTATTATATTTCTACAGGAAGTTTCCGAGCATATAAAGGATGGTAATTCTTAAAGTTTTTCACCCGTTCGCAAGAGAGAAATTCCATGAAATACCCTAGCACTTATCCACTCCATCAACATTTAATTTCACAAAACTGTCCCACTAACCATCCACAAAAAATCAACGCTCCACCTCTTTTTCACCCATCCCGATCAAAGAAAGACTCCCCAAACACCACCAGAAATATCACCATGAATTATCATAATTTTTGAAGGTAACACTTAGAGAAAATGGTGAACTTGAGGAGCTTATGTGGTTGCTATACCAAAAACATAGTCATGTATCATCCCACATAAGTCCTACAAGCTAGAATTTGCAACACCAGTCCAAGAAGATTGAAGACCGCAACACTTCAAGAGGCTTAGAAAATAGGCCTAAGAAGTTATATGATTTCTTGTAGGCTACTATAATATTTCCTATAGGATGCTATAGGATCCCTAATCATAAATAATCAACAACACTAGGTCATCTATAACAATAATTCTCTTACAACCTGAACCAGAGAAATTCCATCAACAATAAAACCTACAAAACACCTCCAATAGAAATTGAGGGGATACTGAAGCTTCCAGATTACATCATCAACAAATTTATGACCATCAAGAGTAGTTTCATTAGTCACATCGACAAATTCATCAACACTTGCAAAATCACATGTAGGGTAAGGCTCAAGTATGCAAATGATGTAAAACCTATCTTAAAAACTCATCATAGCTTAAAAATTATTATAGGTGTATGGAGGAAGATTTTTTGTGCGCAAAGATTGATAGATTAGTCTCAACCACCTTTATCAGTAAACTTCATTCATCTAATACCAAACATGTTGAGGAAAATGGGAATGAGGAGATGATAACTTAAGGAAATGGGCAACGTGCGGTACATGGTGTCCAACTAACATAGCACGTTGATCCCATCAACTCTACCACTAGATACATAAGTCAGACCCCAAAACCTCATTTTGCATGAAAAAACATATTTTAAAGTGAAGGGCTTCCCACCACTGCTACAGGAAGATGACATAGGCAATACATCTCTTTCATATACTGCTACATAAATATACTAGATCTATAGAACAATGTTACTTGAATTTCATAGGATGATACAGGAAGCTTGACTATTGACATAATTTCCATCAAACCGTAAGGAATAAAGGAGAATCATCAGGAAAGGGGTAAGTAAAAATATGCTTCACCAAAATATTATATAATATCCTGAAAGACGAATTTCAATTCTTAGCAAAACACAGTGTAGTTTCCATAGCTTTACGTTTATTAAGGAAGAAATATGAATTGTTTTGTATTCATGTGATGAGAATAATAGGATGAAGGAATAAAGTGTCTCGAGCTACATTTTGAACTTTTCTCTCTCCTCAGTGTTATAATATAGAAATTCCATTTTGCTTCTATCTCAATAAGGTATGTTGCATAGAAAATTCAGAGGCTTATAGTAGAGAAGAGAAATTCCTTTTCCCACTCAATTAATTTTTTTATAAAAACCATTGGGGGAGAATCCATTAGCACCTTGATGTCAAGAATATTTGTACAAATCATCACGGGTTATTTTTTTTCAAAAAACACAGGGGCATTGAATATGGAATTAACCAAAAATTTGCCTTGAAACTCCAACAACAAGAGGGACATGATTACATCACTATAGTTATAGGCCTCATCATTTACTCAAATGAAGAAGTTATCAGTAGGGTCCCCACACTTCCCATGGGCATAAAATGGAGAAAAGAGGAAAGAACTAAGGCCATTACAACAAATAAAAACTTTTTTCTTGAATATGAACCCATAGAATATAAAAATGAATAAGGGAGAGTTTTAATTATCCTCCGGATGAAGTATACTAAAAATATATCTCATGTGAAGGGAGATTTAGTATTTTGTATGGATACCAACTAAGGTTTCTCTATAAACTAGAATTCTAAATGGAATTTATTATGCAATAAAGGATAAGCATCCCTCATTTCCTTCTTCAGTAAATAAAGGAAATTAGCCTAAGGGTAAAATGAGGAAAGGACCAGTACCTAGCACACAATGGGCTAATAAAATTAATAGTCATCGATGCTTTAGAGTTTATCCAAAACCTTATTCCTTGGGTTGATTTTATAGATATGGATAGAGAGGCCTTCTTAGAGATTCAAGCCTAAGCTCAGCTAGAATTAGAAGGAGCAACAACAAAAGGGGAGTCTAAATAAGAGGAAGATAAAATTGTAGAAGAAGAATCAAAAGGAAAATCAAAAGAAGTGGAGAAGTAAGAAGGAAATAGAAAGACACAAAATAAGGTAGAAACAATGTCAAAAGTTCCTAAAGAGGAGCTAGCCAATCTTGAGTAACAAAAATAGGACAAAATATCCAAGAGGCCACATGAACATCATCCAGGCCACCAAAGAAAAGGACAATGGAGGACAAAGAAAGCACTATAGAGGGGAACATAGAGGAGGAAAATGTTGCTACGCTAGAAGGATTAAGTACCCCAACCAAACCACAAGGAAAGAAATAAAAGAAAGCCCTCACATACTTTAATACCATAAAGAGTAATAATATCAGATAAGGGAAGCCTCAACCTCCTTCTCCAACACCCATCACTATTGAAGAATTAGTCAGTTGTCAAAAGGAGGAATATAAGAAAGAAAATAGACAATAAGTGCAAATAACCTCCAATAAAATCAAGTGAAAACAACCACATATCTAACAAAGAAGGCTACGTATCAAGGAAACCAATATTTCAGGAAAATCAATTAAGCTATAGGAAGGACTTGTAGAGCCAGAGAAAAAAAAAATGTGCAGCTAAAGGAAGAGACAAAACACCTACAAAATGGGACTGTGGGGCTACAGGAATAGGATCCCAAATTATAGGAGCTAGACCACTAGCCATAGCATGGATATTACTATGCCTATATTGAGGCATGAAAGATACTCCCTACTTATTTTGTATTCCAACTATTGTTTGAATTAGAAAAGGAAAGGGTTAGGACTCATAGATGGATTCAAATTTCAAAATAAAAAAGGGTTAACGATGTGGGTATTATAGAGGATAACATGAAGGAGATGGGGTAAGAGATGGTTGAACTTATGTTCAAGGAAACCAATATAATGGACCACATGGAAAAGGAGAATAAAAAGTTGAAGGCCTAGCTACATGAAATGGAGGAAAAACTTTCCAATATGGCTAGTAGTTTGTCCATGGAAACCACACACTCTAGAAATCCATTAAAAACATACTCTCTATTCGTAAAATACTAATGGTGCCCATTTTAGACAAGAGTATTAGCCCAACAAGGATTCCCTCCTTTCCAAAACATCAAAACATTCATTTACTTTTTCCTTAGGTGTAACATTCAAGATAGGGATAATATGGGAGACTTTTATTTGGATAATTTAATACTGCTTGCTATGAATGTGTGGGACCACAACTCTCAGCTAGGTGATGTGAAATTTATTTATTTAGCCTCCTGGATGACCCGTGAAGAGACCATGGTAGAATAAATCAAAAGAATCATGGAAAAAGAGATATACTAACCTTTGTGGATCATGGAATAAATACAAGGCCCACGCATTATCACTATTAACCAAATTATTATAGTAGAATATCGAACAATGACAAATGTCTACAAAAAAAAATAGGAGCAGGAAAAACTTCATTTTGAATATACCTTTAGATTGTTGGGAGATGAGAGCTTGCAAGCATGACAAAGAAGGTTGGATATTTTGCCACACAGTTTGTGAATAAATTAATATCATTCACCAAAGAGGTTGAGGAGTGTTTTGGATAGAATAAAGATTAACGAGATAAATATTAACGAGCCAAAACAGATGTAAATCATTCCAAAATATCTCTCGTTTGATTTAATATTCCACCACAAGGCCAAGAGTAGTAATTTCAAAGAATCAAGAGTATTCGTTCAAGTTCTTGTCTTAGGAAGTGGGTCACTGCCACTTTATAGTATTTCTCTTGGATAGAAGGGGCTCCAAGGAGACATTAGTTGTCAAAAGGGAACAATTGTAGTTGGTTGTTATGGGGTTTGTTTTGGCTCCTTAGTCCTAACTGCATGCTTGTCTTGCTCAAATGCAAACCCTCTATATTCTGGTGTACATTGTTGCATGGTAATAATTGATAGTCAATAGAGTTGGTGATATATTTGATTCATTGGTACTTATTAGCAGCTAGTGGTATATAACTTGGTAGTACTCAATGATCAGTGATACTCAGTGGTGTTTGATGGGTACTGGATACTTTTTTGTATGCCAAAGAAATTATTTACCAGTTAGGTTGAGCCTATAAGTTAAATCATAGTGATGTGATGTACCTTTCTCTATTGATGTAGATCATAGTGCTAAAGAAGACTTTGCAAATATAATAGATGGTTATGGAAATGATATTGGACTAAAGAATGTTGGATAAATGAAATCCTTCTATAGTCTGATGTGGCATTGCTCTAGGGTAATAACTGATACTCAATAGAGTATCAGACATCAGTGATATGTCACTTGGTAGTACTTGATGGTTGTGATATTCAGTTGTGCTTGATGGGTGCTAGATACTTTTTCATATGTCAAAGAACTTTTTTTCCAATGAGGTTAGGCCTTCTATGTTAAATCAGAACGATGTGATGTATTATTCTCTACTGATTTAGGTCTTAGTGCCAAAGAATATTTTGCATAACTGGGAAATGATTATGGAAAGAAATAGTGGAACAAGGAATAATGGTCAACATGAATGGATTTATTAAAGAGGTTTGTAAGAATATTGAAATATGAGATGCACTTTTAGAGTGTTTGGTATATAAGCTTTTCAAAGATTTTGTGGAAGTGTGCTTTCACAAATTTCCAACTGCTTTTTCTCCACAAAAGGTAGTGAACTGTGTTATTGAGTTGTGTCAAGGTATAACACTCGTATAGGTACTATACATAATGTGAAATACTGAAAATTAGGAAATGCAACAGCTGGTTAAAGATAATGATAGATAGGCTGTATAAATAACAAACAACAGAAGAACCTGTTAATAGATATTCATATGCAGAACCCAAAACGTTCTTTTGCACATTCATATGTTTCCTCAAAAAATGATTAAATGGGGGCTTTGGATAGATATCCACTCTTTTTAATTTTTTCATCATTTATATTTCTTGCATGATAAAATTATGTCATCATTAAGATTGCTTGCATGATAAACTTATTAGGGCATATAAATGTTGAGGATAGACAAAACTAAAACCTACCTACATTTTAAATAGGAAGTTTCCTTTTCCAGGACGGTAAACTGGAAAATAAACACATCCCACACTCTCACATGCAACAAGCATTGATATCTATGTGATACCCCTTCTCTGCTTTAATAAATCCAAAGCGTCATGACTGGAAGTGGAATCTAAATGTATACAAGCGTAAAACCAAGTGGAATATAAATGTCTACAAGTGTAATAAATTTGTAAAAGAGGCACAGATCATGAAATGTAATGCTAGTGTCTATTATTACTCTTTACCATGGGATAAACCAATTACAGGGTATATTTGTGGATGTACCTCTTCGGTTTTTTGCATTCTTCAGTGGAATTAGCATGGCTATTATTATCCTCACCTTATTATCCCTTGGTCGGCAGTGGCTATGAAGAGATCTCGGTTCAGAAATATTCCTCCAGACAAAAAATAGATTTAGCGTGCCAGGCATCATAATACCTGAACTTCTGTAAGTCATCTCTACAGAGAAATGGCAATATTAGTGAGAAGGAAGAACTAATGGATATCATTTTTGCAGCCATAGTTGTTTCACAACAACCAACTACGCAAAGTTATATTACCTCGAAGTAGTTTCTCTCTAAATCGAAGGATGCGAACTTAACAGATGTCGCTACCAACTGCCTAGAGTATTTGCAGACTACCATACAAAAAACTCTTCAATGTAATTATCACCAAACAAGCAAAGCGAGAAAATAAATTTTAATAGGTCATTTAAGATTTTAGAGTAGCCGCCATATTAAATTTCCAAGTATTTTCCCTAAACATTGTAAGACCAACGTTTTGGCTCCTAAAAGTCGCGAGAATGACACTTGCCCCTCAACGTCGCAATACCGACGGTATCCCTAAATGTCTCAAGACCGAAAATAGTCTCCTAAACATCGGTATTCTGACGATTTCATCCTCAATGTCGCAAGACCGACGGTATCCTTAAACGTCGCAAGACCTACGACTGTCTCCTAAACGTCGCAAGACAGACCATCTGTCCTGAAATGTCGGTATTCCAATAGTGTGTCCTGAAACGTCGGTATTCCGACGATTCTCCTAAATGTCGTGTTTCCGACGATACTCCAAAAATGTCGCTAGAATGACGCTTGTTGGTGGGGTTAAAAAAAATGAGAAAAATTGGGGAAATTTCCGACAATACGTCAAAAGTGTCGGAACTAAAGTGTCGAAATTTTTACCATATGTACTAGTGCGAGATGCATAGTGTTGTGCAGATCCCTGTTGATGTATGAGTTGTGGGATCTTGCCTTGTTTTGAGATTGATTTACTTTCTGTCATGGACTTGTATTATGTTTGAGATCCCTTGATGTCATATTGGTGAGATACTCA
>CM076573.1:629649584-629657084 GCA_034641835.2 Pinus albicaulis
GAATCATTTCGATATATCTCCCATTTTAATGGGGTGTATCACATTTCGAGAAAAACACATTAGCCATAAATGTTTCCCATTGAAACCAAAAGTGTTTTGATACAAAACATAGGTTTTAACCTTGTATAGTTAATTGTTTCAAATAGATTTTTAATAAAATGAAAAATATTCAATGTAAAACATATGCACATTAACATATAATTGTGATATTTTCCCTTATTTCCAACTTAGTGAACATCCTTCTAGAAAAATCCATTTTAATGAAGTAGATATATCCATAGTGATCCACTGATATTTGTTCACAAACAACAATTCCATTTTGGACTTTTATATCTCAAAACTATGCTCATTGAATTTATGCATCTATATTTTTAAACTACTTGAAAATATTTTATTACACCATAGGAATAATTTCAATATATCTCCCATTTTAATGGGGTGTATCACATTTCAAGAAAAATACATTAGCCGTAAAAGTTTCCCATTGAAATCAAAAGTGATTTGATACAAAACATAGGTTTTAACCTTATATAGTTTAATTGTTTCAAATAGATTTTTAATAAAATGAAAAATATTCAATGTAAAACACATAGTATTTAGAAACAAAAAGTAATTTGATACAAAACATAGGTTTTAACCTTATATAGTTAATTGTTTTGAAAATAGATTCTTAATACAATGAAAAATATTTAATGTAAAACACATGCACATTAACATATAATTGTGATATTTTCCCTTCTTTCCAACTAGTCCATCCTTCTAGAAATATCCCTTTTAATGAAGCAAATATATCCATAGTGATCCACTGATATTTTTTCACCAACAACTATTCCATTTTGGACTTATATACCTCAAAACTATGCTCATTGAATTTATGCATCTATATCTTTAAACTACTTGAAACTATTTTATTTCACCATAGGAATCATTTCGATATGTCTCCCATTTTAATGGGGTGTATCACATTTCGAGAAATAAAAACATTAGCCATAAAAGTTTCCCATTGAAACCAAAAGTTCAATTTGATACAAAACATAGGTTTTAACTTTATATAGGTAATTGTTTCAAATAGATTCTTAATTTAAAATGAAAAATATTCAATGTAAAACACATGCATTAACATATAATTGTGATACTTTCCCTTCTTCCAAACTTAGTGGACATCCTTTTAGAAAAATCCCTTTTAATGAAGCAAATATATCCATAGTGATCCACTGATATTTGTTCACAAACAACTATTCCATTTTGGACTTTTATATCTCAAAACTATGCTCATTGAATTTATGCATCTATATTTTTAAACTACTTGAAACTATTTTATTACACCATAGGAATCATTTCGATATATCTCCCATTTTAATGGGGTGTATGACATTTCGAGAAAAACACATTAGCCATTAAAGTTTCCCATTGAAACCAAAATTAGTTTGATAGAAAACATAGGTTTTAACCTTATATAGTTAATCATTTCAAATAGATTTTTAATAAAATGAATAATATTCAATGTAAAACACATGCACATTAACATATAATTGTGATATTTTCCCTTCTTTCCAAATTAGTGGACATCTTTCTAGAAAAATCCCTTTTAATGAAGTAGATATATCCATATTGATCCACCGATATTTTTTCACAAACAACTCTTCCATTTTGGACTTATATATCTCAAAACTATGCTCATTGAATTTATGCATCTATATTTTTAAACCACTTGAAACTTTTTTATTACACCATAGGGATCATTTCGATATATCTCCCATTTTAATGGGGTGTATCACATTTCGAGAAAAAACACATTAGCCATAAAAGTTTCCCATTGAAACGAAAAGTGATTTGTTTCAAAACATAGGTTCTAACCTTATCTAGGTAATTGTTTCAAATATATTCTTAATTTAAAATGAAAAATATTCAATGTAAAACACATGCACATTAACATATAACTGTGATACTTTGCCTTCTTTCCAACTTAGTGGACATCCTTCTAGAAAAATCCCTTTTAATGAAGCAAATATATCCATAGGATCCACTGATATTTGTTCACAAACAACTATTCCATTCTGGACTTTTATACCTCAAAGCTATGCTCATTGAATTTATGCATCTATATTTTTAAACTATTTGAAACTATTTTATTACACCATAGGAATCATTTCGATATATCTCCCATTTTAATGGGGTGTATCACATTTCGAGAAAAACACATTAACCATAAAAGTTTCCCATTGAAACCAAAAGTAATTTGATACAAAACATAGGTTTTAACCTGATCTAGTTAATCGTTTCAAATTTATTTTTAATAAAATAAAAAATATTCAATGTAAAACACATGCACATTAACATATAATTGTGATATTTTCCCTCTTTCGAACTTAGTCGACATACTTCTTGAAAAAACACTTTTAATCAAGCAGATATATCCATAGTGATCCACTGATATTTTTTTACAAACAACTCTTCCATTTTGGACACATATATCTCAAAACTATGCTCATTGAATTTATTTCCAACTTACTAGACATCCTTCTAGAAAAATCCCTTTTAATGAAGAAAATTTATCCATAGTGATCCACTGATATTCGTTCACAAACAACTCTTCCATTTTTGACTTTTATATCTCAAAACTATGCTCATTGAATTTATGCATCTATATTTTTAAACTACTTGAAACTAATTTATTACACCATAGGAATCATTTCGATATATCTCCCATTTTAATGGGGTGTATCACATTTTGAGAAAAACACATTAGCCATAAAAGTTTCCTATTGAAACCAAAAGTGATTTGATACAAACCATAGGATTTAACCTTATATAGTTTAATTGTTTCAAATATATTTTTAATAAAATGAAAAATATTCAATGTAAAACACATGCACATTAACATATAATTGTGATACTTTCCCTTATTTCCAACTTAGTGGAAATCCTTCTAGAAAAATCCATTTTAATGAAGAAGATATATCCATAGTGATCCATTGATATTTTTTCACAAACAACTCTTCCATTTTGGAATTATATATCTGAAAACTATGCTCATTGAATTTATGCATCTATATCTTTAAACTACTCAAATATTTTATTACACCATAGGAATTATTTCAATATATCTCCCATTTTAATGGGGTGTATCACATTTCGAGAAAAAACGCATTAGCCATAAATGTTTCCCATTGAAACAAAAAGTGATTTGATACAAAACATAGGTTTTAACCTTATATAGCTAATTGTTTCAAATAAATTCTTAATTTAAAATGAAAAATATTCAATGTAAAACACATGCACATTAACATATAATTGTGATACTTTCCCTTCTTTCCAACTTAGTGGACATCCTTCTAGAAAAATCCCTTTTAATGAAGCAGATATATCCATAGTGATCCACTGATATTTTTTCACAAAAAAATCTTCCATTTTGGACTTTTATATCTCAAAACTATTCTCATTGAATTTATGCATCTATATTTTTAAACTACTTGAAACTATTTTATTACACCATAGGAATCATTTTGATATATCTCCCATTCTAATGGGGTGTATCAAATTTCGAGAAAAAAAACATTAGCCATAAAAGTTTACCATTGAAACCAAAAGTGATTTGATACAAAACATAGGTTTTAACCTTATATAGGTAATTGTTTCTTGAATAGATTCTTAATTTAAAATGAAAAATATTCATTGTAAAACACATGCACATTAACATATAATTGTGATACTTTCCCTTCTTTCTAACTTAGTGAAGATCCTTCTAGAAAAATCCCTTTTAATGAAGCAGATATATCCATAGTGATCCAATGATATTTGTTCACAAATAACTCTTCCATTTTGGACTTTTATATCTCAAAACTATGCTCATTGAATTTATGCATCTATATTTTTAAACTACTTGAAACTAATTTATTACACCATAGGAATCATTTCGATATATATCCCATTTTAATGGGGTGTATCACATTTCGAGAAAAAAAACATTAGCCATAAAAGTTTCCCATTGAAACCAAAAGTGATTTGGTACAAAACATAGGTTTTAACCTTATATAGGTAATTGCTTCAAATTATAGATTCTTAATTTAAAATGAAAAATATTCAATGTAAAACACATGCATTCTTATACACCCTTATGTCTACGTAAAGTAGTGTGAGTGATTCCATGGGTCTTCTACACCCTTCATAGGGTATAATTGAGAAAAGTAGTGTTAAATTATACAAGTTCTATAGGCAGAGTCTGTAATGGGCCAGGTAGCCTTTGGATCTCATATTTTCTCAAAGGTGACATATCCAGTAAATTTCCCTACAGTCAATCTCTGTAATAGATCTAAATATAAGTTCTTAATTTTAATATCCATAAACCTCAACGAGTTTAAGACAAACTGTGTAGATGTGTCATTTCTCCCATAAATTCTTAGGAAAAGTTTCCTAAAGCATGTACATGTCATGTTGGATTTCTCCCATTAACTTTAAAGCATGTTTTTTTTAAGTGCATAAAATAATTTTGCAAAGCATGTAAATGTCATTTATCTCAAGCTTTAAGGCCTAAAAATTGAGCCTAAAGTGGCTAAAATCTTATAGAATTTTGAAATTCCACAAGATTTTAGTCTGTCTGTTGAGTGTTAACTTCTACAAGTTCTAAAGGCGGAGTCTATAAAGGGCCAGGTAGCCTCTGGATTTCATATTTTCTCAAAGGTGACATATCTAGTAAATTCCCATACAGTCAATCTCTGTAACAGATCTAAATAGAAGTTCTTCATTTTAATATCCATAAACCTCAACCACTTTAAGGAAAACTGTGTACATGTGTCATTTCCCCCATAAATTCTTAGGAAATGTTTTGAAATCATGTACATGTCATGTTGGCTTTCTCCCATTAAATTTAAAGCATGTTTTTTGTAAGTGCATAAAATAATTTTGCAAAGCATGTATATGTCATTTTTCTCAAGCTTTATGGCCTAAAAATTGAACCTAAAGTCGTTGAACTCTCATATAATTTTGAACTTCCATAGGATTTTAGTCTCTTTGTTGAGTGTTAAATTCTACAAGTTCTAAAGGTAGAGTCTATAAAGGGCCAGGTAGCCTCTAGATCTCATCTTTTCTCAAAGGTGACATATCGAGTAAATTCCCCTACATTAAATCTCTGTAACAGATCTAAATATCTTTGTAACAGATCTAAATAGATTTTTTTCATTTTCATATCCATAAACCACTACCACTCTAAGGCATTTCTTCCATGCATTTAATGATCATATGTCATTTCTCCCATGCATTTTCAATAAATGTCATTTTAATATATTTTTTTATTGAATTTGTTTTTTTTTCAGGGATAAGAAAACCATCAAATATGGTTGAAATATGGAAATTATGCTTAGAAGTTTCTTGCTATCCCAATCCAGGGAAATAAATGATTACATATGCACTTTCCAATATTGTGACTAGCAAAGTCATCTAAAGGAAAATGAATATACCGGGAAGAACAAAAAACAATGAGGCATATTATATAGGATTGATAGAACACTTGAGAACAACTATGGAGTATGGATCAAATGGAATTTTAGTTTTAACCAATTCTGAACTTTTGTGCAACTAGATGAATGGCGTGTACCAAGTTAAGAAGGAAAGGCTAAAATAATTGCATGGAATAATAAACAATATTGTTAACCAATTTCAACTTTTTAGTATAAAACATTGTACAAATGTGAATAAGATGTTTGTTGATCTATTGCATGGGGAAATGACAATTTAGGATTCATCTATCAAAGATGAATTAATATATGAATTAGACTTATACGGGGCAATGCCAATGCAAGATTCATCTCTCAAAGATGAATTAGTTTTGAGACTCTCTTCTTCAAAAATTCAAGATTCATCTCTCAAAGATGAATTAGTTTTGAGACGCTCTTCTTCGAAAATTCAAAAGTCATCTCTCAAAGATGAATTAGTGTTGAGACGCTCTCCTTCAAAATTTATTGATGGACATTGTAACATATCTTGGATATGTCTGTGTTTTGTACTTATAAATGTGTCTTTTTTAATGACCATGTGATTTTTTCATTTATATACCAAGTGTACTCCCACCACACCATGTAAAGCGCAACTTGGTGGACTTCACATTTGCAACAAGTGGTGAAATTCATATTTTTATAAAATTAAAATGTGGGGACTTGAACAATTTTTTGTTTAAATGGAGTTTCACTTCTTTTTTAATGACAATTTATTTTTTTCAATTTTATACCAAATGTGCTTCCACCATGTAAAGCGCAATTTGATGAACTTATCATTTTTATAAATTTTTTTGGCTTATATTGAGTTTCACACATCAATTAGTGTTTTGAAAGTTGTGTTTTACATAATTTGTGTACACTAAATTACATTAATTTTCTGAAATTTATTTTGAATTTATTTTAAATTAGACATTTAAAAAAATAATTTTAAATGTCCACCGTAGATATATATATCATGGAGGATGAAGGAAGAAGAATAAAAAAATCCCATATCTCTACGAGAGGGGGGGGATCCGGGATCGAGGGTTGTTCATGGTATTTAAATATAATCTTAAATATCCATACATGTGTGTACATATGGAATTGATTTTTTATCGAATTTGTGAGTTAAATTGGTTGTTAATAAGTTTCGTCTTTTATTTTTTAGGAGCTAAGAGGAGAAAGGTCTCTACTCCATACATGGAGCATGCCCATGGTTCACCCAAACGTGGTATGGTTCATGCAATTTAATCAATTAATATGTACGTGTATTTATATGTATGAATGTATTTTTTAATTGATTATAAATTCGTATTTGTTTATGAAGCTTCCCTCTCATCTTGAGGGGTTGGTGGTGGTTCAAATCCCCTTAGAGGGCCATCAATAAGTGCTAGTAGGTTGCGTAAAGGTGGTGGTATTTATTCCCCCAGAGGCCAATCAATGGCTGGTGGTGTTGGTTCTCAGCAGGGTCATTTTGGTTCTCAATATTTTCAGGGTAGGCAAGATGCTAGCCAACCACATCGAGATTTCCATCAATTTGAATGTTTTTTTCATTCAAATTGTACAAATTTGTTTACATGTGTTTTTTCTAATATACAAAATTTTATATATTGATGTAGAGGCTGAAAATGCTCCAAATTTTGGTCGAAAAAGACATAGCACAGAACGCTTCATTCAAGAAGAAGGTTGTCCACCCACCACGACATATCCGACAAACATTTTCGATATACCATGGGAAAGAAACATGCAACAATGCACCTTAGAAAGGTGTCAAAATCTTCATGCAAAATTGTAGAGAGCTCTTGTGTCTTTGAATCTACCTGCTAAGAGTTGACAAAGCTTGGAAATAGTTACACATTATTTAGGCCAACTAGTAGATGTGTACCAAAAGCTTGGGCCAACCACGGATACTTTTGTGGATGTCATGAGAAAAAGAAAGGAAATAGTGATGGGCCAATCAATGGCTGGTGGTGTTGGTTCTCAGCAGGGTCATTTGGTTCTCAACATTTTCAGGGTGGGCAAGATGCTA
>CM076573.1:629662084-629717704 GCA_034641835.2 Pinus albicaulis
ATCGATATTTTTAATTGGTTTTGGTATTTGTGTGGTGCCCATAGGTCGTTGAAACGCATCGGTGTGCTGCGACATACAAATGCACCGTTATACAGTAACTGACACGCGTCGGTGTTAATTTTTTATTTTTTAGAAACATCGACCTGTGATAGCAATCATCGTGATTTTTTTAAATTCATTATTTATCAAAAGTCGACACGTCTTATAACAATATTCATTAATTAAATTTTTATTAATGCATTTGAATGTGATGTTTGGATTAATTTTTTATATCATATCATAATTATTGTGATTTTTTAAAATTCATTGCTCATCAAAAGTTGACACATATATATCTTATAACAATATTCATATGAATTAAATTTTTATTAGTGCATTTGAATGTGATGTTTGGACTAATTTTTTATATCATATCATCAAATTTCACATCTCTTCACTATAATATTTAATCATCCATAAATTTAATTAGCGATGTTACATTTCACTGCGACAATGGAGAACACAATATAATAAATTTATATATATATATATATATATATATATATATATATATATATATATATATATATATATATATATATATATAAGACATTCTTTGTCATACAAAATGGGACAGTTATTGGTATCCCTTTGTCTTTCAATTGGGACACTATGTCCATTACATTAAACAAAATGTCTCATTTCACACACAAATATTTCAAAAAATACAACACCTTGCTTTGATATCCAAACATAGTGATCATCACTCTTCGCTTGAACTGTTTCCACTGCCAGAGCTACTTCCATGACTTGGGTTATTTTCAGAAATGTTTTGTTCAAGGTGTTGATTGTTTCCTTCTTCTTCACCTTCCATCTACAAACATAAAAATAAATCGTAATGAATGTATATACATTGGTGAGAATAATGAAAATTTCAATATTAAATAATATACATGAATGTAAATCGAAAAGAAATGGCATACCATAGCAACAATTGATTCATAAACTATACAAATTCCTTCAAAACCATGTACCATTCCATCTTTCAAGATTTCTTCTGTTGGCGTAGTTCCATACTTTGTTTCCTACAAGTTTTATACCCCATAACAAATCATATATTTAATATAAAAGTTTTTTTTGTTCTATTAATTATAGATGGAGCTAAGTAAAACAAGATCGATAGATGCTTACAAATTCCACAATTAGTTTCTGATATGCCAAAAGATACTCACAACCCATATTTAACCTAATCTCAATCAATTCATTTGATGGTTCTTCTTTGTATGTTAGCACCTGTTTGAAGACATTCAATGATGATTTTTGTAAAACAACTTAAAAAATACAGAAATGAAATCTAGTTAAGTTGCTATAACGAAGTAACGATTACTCACAAACTTTGATATCAACCCTTTTATTCCTTATCATCATGTTTTATGTGATGAATGGATTCCATTTTCTTTTCTTTTCTACAAGAAAATACTTGAAAATTAATATTTAATGCTAAATTGTTTATTTATTGTACCTAATGATCAAAAAATTCAATAATTACATATTACATTGAAGCACGTTGTTGTTGATATGGCTCCTCCTGTGATGCAATTTTTTCCATTTCTTTGACCATCTCCTTGTACACCTTTTTGGACATTCCTAGTGGGATATTTATGATATTAGCTTGTTCTTTTTTTAAGATTTTCATAATATTCCTGAAAATGTAACATGACAATAAACTATTTAATTTTTATATTGATATATGAAAAGTAAATATAACAAAAGTGATATTTACAAATAATTCTAGACAAACATTTAAAGATATATTACTTTTTCATTCCTTATTTTTTGTTGTATTTTTTTGCTATTAAAAGTTTGAAATGTGTCATTGACCAATTATATGGACACTCTTCCTATAGTTTAGATAAAAATTTTCTCTTGGAATCATTGGATTAATTTTTGTATTGTAAGTGGAAAGAACATCTATACATTCGTTCCACTAGATCCCTCAAACTTTTGTAAAATTTTTTCGCCCATTAGTTAACCTCCATCACCACTCCAGATGAGCTAAGGAGCAATTCATTTTCATTTGCAGGTTCTATTTTTTTTCTTTTGTTAGAACAACATTCCTTTTATGAGTTGTTGGTCCCTATAAAACATTAAAAAAATGTGAATTAATAGATCGTTTGACACATGTTATCTAATAATTTTAAGTATATTATTAATAAAAATTAAAAAAAGAAACTCATATTGGATCAATAGTATTTTTTCATTCACCTAATTCATTCTTTTGAAAATTTTCCATCGAGATTTTATGCTCTTTTGGTCCTAGATCAAAAATAATCTTATCGAGCTTCGTCATTTTGTGGCTCTACATGATACAAAGTAAACAATACAAAGTATAGTTAAACTTACATATAGTTCAAAACTAATATTTGATGTAAATAATTTACAAAGAAATTTCCTTTTTTGCTATTCTTGATGTGCTATAGGTATTTTTGTTACTTGATCTCCTTTCAGTCATTTCTTTATCAATCTGAAACCTGTACCATATCATTCATTAATATATTTATAAATAAATTGTCAACTTTTCAGGTAAAAAAAAAATTCTCAAGAAATTGGTGCGCCATTCATTGTGTACGCACCGACGTTGATGCGTGGGGATCTTATAAACGCATCGTACAAATTGTATAATAGAGTGTATGGTTCTCTATGTCAACAAGGAGCACCAGTGTGTTACATGTTAACTACTACATCGATTAACATAGAGAAAATAATAAAATCGTCCAGTGTTATTTTTTGTAGCATAAACGCCCCATGCAAACAAGGCACCACCATATGTTTCTCTCTATCAACTTGGAGACCCGGTGCGGTGCGTTATATGTTACATTGTGCATCGATTAACACAATAAAACATTTTTTTGTGAAACAACACATTCGTGGCGCACCATAATGAAATGGCACATCGGTGCCCTATTTTACATATGATGCACTTATTAAAAAAATGTTTTTAAATTTTTTATTACGTAGTAATTTCCCGGTGCATTGGGATAATACAACACACTGGTGCATTGGGTTACGTAGGGGGCATTGATTAAAAAAAAAACTTTTTTTTTTAAAAATTCATGCAAGAGCCAACATGGATTGGGATCCGACTATGCAAGTCGTCAAGTGGGTTGGATGTCAATCTTATATTGATGATGAACCTCGGTAGATGGTTCGAAACTTCGATGGAAGAAAAAAACCTACTCAATGCGATGGATCCGGAAGAAATTCGATTACAAAATACAAACCGTATAAATCTAAAATGAAAAGCCCTAATTCTGAAATCACAGAAACAAGGAGAAGAAAGGGAAAAAACAAAAAGTATGAAGGTTTTAGGGTAAAAATGGATTATTTTTTTTCTTTTGTTTCTGAAAATGAAAAAAAATGAAATTTTTTTCTTACTTCGTAAAAAAAACTGCAAAAAAAGTAAAAAAAATAATCAAATTTAATCACGAAATCGTTTGAAATTCTATGCTATATGGTTTGAGTCATCAAAGGTTTGGAATTATAATTATTTGAATACTTATGTTCGAGCATATTTCGCTGCTCCACAGTGCTCTCATGCTCTCTTGCTCCGGGTATGCCTCCTGCAAATCTCTTGCTGATTTTTTTTGCAAAAATAGTGAAATAATGAAAAGTGTTTAGTATTTAAAGAATTGTTTTATGAAATTAGATTTTCGAGAATATTTTGCCGCCCATTTTTCACTTTACCGCTTTTTTTTTTCACTTAAAGAAAATAATGTCGCACTTTTTTTATTTACGGTAATTTGTCACCAGTGCATCACTTAATAGCACTGCATCGGTGTGCCCATTGGTAACACAGCACCAGTGCGTAGTAACTAAAACACATCGGTGCACAGTAACTAAAACGCATCGGTGCGGTTATATGTACATTAGCACTGATTTGCGATTAAGACACTAAAATTAGTTTTAGTTGCATACACCAAAATTTAGTGAACTCCAACCATAGAAATTGAGAATTGCAATTTTGTTTATTCTTAATGCAAATATGCAATTAGAATTATAATTTTGTTTATTCGTGAGAATTAGAATTGGATAAATTCTTGATGGAAATAACTATTCTTCCAATGCATTTTGTTTATTGCAGGAAGTCCCCAATGATTATGTGGAGAGAATTCAAGGTGGGGTGTGTGAAGATGCAATACTACAGGGCTCAAGTGGGAAATTGTGGCATGTGAACCTGTGTTATGCTAAGACGTGGGTAGGTTTCACGAATGGTTGGGAAATTTTTGTTTCTTAGCAGTTTATTGAAGTTGGAGATATTTTAGGTTATAGACATGGTGGAAATGTACATTTTGCTGTGAAAATATTTGGGCCATTTTTTTCGAAAACTACACCTCTTCTTCGTTCAGAAAAAGAAACTTGAACCTTTCCACAAACTGCAACAAGAAAAGGTGCCAACAAGAGCCTCTGACATGCATATCTATTTATGACATGCATATCTATTTCTTCTGCTGAGGTCTTTAAGGAATTGATTATGGTCAGTGCACTTCGTTGAGGAACCTGCCTGAATTTTCTTTGGTTCTACAGAAGGGTGTAGTTACTAACAAATACAGGATTGTAAGCTCCCTCCAACCCTCATTAAATTGTAGAATATGGATAAAAATCCATAGAAATGCCTATCATTGCGTAAAATTCCTCAAAACACAAAATGGAGTGTTTTCTTTTTTGAAAGTTGTGTGTTATTATGGTGAAAGAAATTATTATTTCTATTTTTTGCTAATATCGTGAAGAAATGGAATAGTGCTCCAGTATATGACAACAATCTTCAATCATATTCTCAAAATATATGGGTTCTTTGTTAAATGTATAGCTGCAAGATTTGGTCGTATCGCTACTAGGAAAAATTCAACTGAAATACCAATACATCACAGTTAGTACTGTCTATTGTACCATGAACCCATAAACCTCACAAAAAATCTCAAAAACCTTTTAATAAAATGCAAGATAGTCCAATTTTTTTTTTTTTTTTTTTCTATTGCATTCTTGACACTTGAATTCTTCTAAAATCTGTTCATGGAATTAACGTCCATAAGAGGCAACGCAATGGTAACATACTCGAATTCTTCTAAAATTTGTTCAATGGAATTAGTAAATGTGAAATGGTACATGTGTTATTAATTCCTCAATATTTATACTTTTTAAGATGGGTTTTTTATAAAGAAGAGGACTTAATTAGATTATACCTTATAAGACTCTTTTTTTTCGAAACATAATAGTATGTATTTTGAATTAATTTTAAAATCAATATTTCACTTGATAATTTGCAATTATGTTGATCTCAATAAAAATGGCATACTGTATAAAGTTCTTTTTTTTTGGTATGTAAGATCCTAATAAAATAATGATAATTATAAAGTACATGAGTTTATTTGCATTATTTTCTAAACTTTATTATGTTACAAAAACTCAAATTATTCTAGATTTATTATTTTACAATTATTTACAATTTTACAAATTTACAAATTTAAATTTTTTAATAAAATCATTTCACATTAATACAATTAAAATTTTACAAATATTTTACATACAGTTACAATTAGAATTAGAATTAGAATTAGAATTAGAAATACAATTACAATTACAATTTTACAATTTCACAAACAATTACAATTAGAATTTCAATCACAATTTTAGAATTTTACATACAATTACAATTTTAGAATTTCACATACAATTAGAATTAGAATTACAATTTTACAATTTGTCATATATAAATTACAATTAAAATTTTACAAATATTTTACATACAATTATAGTTAAAAATACAATTACAAATACAAATACAATTTTACAATTTTACATACAATTAAAATTAAAATTTCAATTCCAATCACGACATAATATTTAATAAATATCATGGTAATTTAATATTAAATTAATTAATAAACATCAAAATCATGATAACCATCGTACAAACATCATATTCAACTAAAAAACACATTCAAATTCGCTAACATCATCGTGATCATGATCATCTAGCAAAACACAATTAGCATTATATAACATCATCACAAAAAAAACATCAAATATGCATCTCATGTCAAATAACTGTTATCACATACACATATATCTACAAGATGCACATAAAATGAACATATCTAACCTGACCTAACAATATACACATCATGATTGTCACCAACATGTCAATTAAGTACAACTGCAACATGAAAATAAAATACATGGACCATATATATATATATAACTGAATAATGTCAAAATATACAACTATCATATAAATGTCATGGATCAGCTGGTGGTACATCATGAATAGTAGTACTAGTCGAGGCCTGCTCATTCAATGGTGTAGCCTCGACGATCGATGGTCCAACCTGCTCTCCATGATGACCGTTGCTCGAAGCTAGTGGAGGCTGCTCATCTGGAACAGTGCGAGGTGAACGATCATCAGATGATGTGCCACTACTCGTGGATTGTCGATCAGGTGTTGTGTCTCAACCATGCCTACAATGTGCAACGATCCTCCTCATCCATGTAACTAAGGTTGTAGCTCCTACGACATGTCGCATCAAGCTGTAAATGTCATGAGGTATGCCTCTCCACATATGTAATAGCTTACCATCATCCTGTATGTCTCTCATAGTAGTGGGCATGGTGCCCGCCTCAAAAATAAATGTAGTGAGTTGGTCACCCAACTCCATCCTATATCTGCTATCAAGTCGACCGTGCCTAGAAAAAAGCAGTACCGACACACCAGCAGGAGCAGGTCTCTCTGTACCATCTTCCTCATGATCCTTGGCATCTGGCATACCGTAATCGTCATCAGGATCAACACCTGGATCATGTGGTGGTGCTGGCATGTCCTCACCATCAAAGGACCCAATGGCTACAAAATATATACCTGTACAAAAAATTAATTAGACAATTTCATTACACAATTTAATAAAAAGAAGTTAAAGAACATGTTAGAATAAATTTAAATAAAACAGTAATATTACCTCTATCATCCGGTGGCTCATCATCTGTGAAGAGGATGTTGGCACATCCTCGTCAATCTAAACCAGTATAAGGATCCAGGACCATAATGAAGGGATGCTCGTCAACACTAGCTAGAAACTCCAGTGCATCATGCAATATCCTCGTGGAAAACACAGTCTCACCCCTCTTGGGCATCATTTGTCCCCACATGTGTGCTGCAGTAATAAGACGTACCAAGCAAGTGTGTATGGAGTGCAAGGTGTCTGGTGTGCCAATTTTTTGTGCGCACCGATGCTTGCTCTTTTTGAATGCACCGGGGCAGTTTAGGATGACAAGCGCACCAAACGAAAAACATCCGCAAAAACCTCCGCCTGCCAACCTCCTCTAGTAAACTCCACTAGAAACAGATGTCTGGGGTATTTTTATGAGGGGTTCCTCAAAAGCATCTGCTAGAGGTTCTTTTCCTTGTAGTGTATGAAAGCACTGGTGGGTTAAGAATTACAATGCATCGAGGCATTAATTGCAAAAAATACCCATGCTTGAAGAACTAAACGCCCCAGTGCTGTTGTTTTCCGAAAAGGCACTAATCATGCAAAAAGATGTCGTCATGGTGCTTTTATATAACATAATGCACTGGTGTGTTTTTATGTTGTTGACACATCGATTTTTTGTATGATATTTTATCTTTTTTGCAAACATTGATCTGTGACCGTGAAATTATTATAAATTTTTAAATATTTTATTCATCAATAAATTGACATATGTATTATAATAGTATTCATGTAAATTAAAATTTGATTAGTGCATTTGTATATTATGTTTGGATTAAATTTTTATATTACCAGGTTTCAGATCTCTTCATTATAATATTTAATCCTCCATATATTTAATCAACTGTGTAACATTTCACAATGACATTAGATAACACAATAGAATAAATTAAAATTTATTATATTATATATAAATAAGAGTCTCTTTTTCATACAAAATGGGATTTTTATTGGTAACCTCTTGTCTTTCAATTGGGACATTATGTCCATTAGATAAAAAAAAATGTCTTTAACAAACAATTACTTCAAAAAATACAAAAAGTTGCGTTGATATCCAAATCGATCATTATTATTTGTTGGAACTATTGTTAGTGCTTGAGCTACTTCCATGACTTGGGTTATTTGGAGGATTTATTATTATTATTTATTTCATCGATTTTGTTCATATTCTTGATCTTATTCCATCTTCAAACATAATAATAATGTGTAATGAGTGTATCTACATTGGTGAGAATAATGAAAATTAAAATAAATAATATGCATAAATGAAAATCAAATAGAAATGTACCATAGCAAGAAGTGACTCAAAAAATGTGCACATGGTTTCCAAACCAAATATTGTACCTTGTTGCAATAATTATTTTGCTGGCATAGTTCTATACTTTGTTTATTGCATGTTTTAAACCCCATTATAAATCATAAATTTAATATAAATGATTTTTTTTATTAATACAAAACTAAGGGAAGTAAAACACCATAGATACTTACAAGTCCACTGTTAATTTTTGATGTTCCAGCGTATACTCACAACCCATATTTAACCCAATGTTAATCAATTCTTCTGATGACTATTCTTTGCATGTTAGAAATTATTTGAAGACATTCAAGGATGGTTGACCTAAAAAAACTTAAAATATACAAAAAATGAAACCTTGAGTTGTTATAAGGAAATATTATCAATTACTCACAAATTTTGATATCAACCCTTTTCTTCCTTTTCATCTTGTTTTAAGTGTTGAATGAGTTACATTTTGTTTTCTTTTCTGCAAGACAAAACTTGAAAATTAATATTTAATGCTAAATTATTTTTTGTATATACAAATTCAATCATGATCACAAATATTTGAAGCACGTTGTTGTTGACATGGTTCCTCCAATGATGCAATCATGTCATTTTATTTGAAAATTTCCTTGTACATTTTTTTAGACATTCCTACTGGCATGTTTCACATATCAACTTGTTGATCATTTGGAATTTCCATAGTTTTCCTAAAAAATGTAATAAACTATTTTTTATCGATATATGAAAACTAAATATAATAAAATTGATATTAATAAATGAATTATTAGTAGTAATATATACATATAATTATAGAAAATCATTTTAATTAGGAATATTACCTTTTGAATGATTCATTTTTTTTTGTATGTTTTTTCTATTGCAAGTTTGACATGTCTCATTGACCATTGTTTTGGAAATTATTCATGTAGTTTAGATCTAATTTGATTGTTAGAATCATTGGATTGATTTTTTTATTGTAAGTGGAAAGTACGTCCATATGTTCGTTCCACTAGATCCCTCATAGTTTTGTAAAAAATTGTCCCTCCAGATGAGCTAAGGACCAATTCATTGTCATTTACATGTTCTATAATTTTTCTTTTCTTAGAACAACATTTATCTTTTCCTTCATTGTTGGTCCCTATAGAATATTAAACATATATGAACTAATAGATTGTTTGAAACACATTATCTAATATTATTAAGTATATTATTAATGAAAATTCAAAAAAGAAACTGATACTCAATAGTAATTTTTCATTCACTTGATTCATCCTTCTGCAATTTTTATATCAGGCTTTTACACTCTACTGCACTTATATTAGAAATAATCTTATTGACCTTCTTCATTTTATGGCTATGCACAACACCCACTAACCAATACATATTAGTTAAACTTAGATATAGTTCAAACATATTAATTTTGTAAAGAATTCAAAAAGAACTTTCATTCTCTATTTTTTTCGATGTGCTATCATTGTGTCGATCAGTATTTTTGTTACTTGACATCTTCTAAAACATTATTTATAATTATACAATCTATACCTTTCAATACATCAGCCATTAAATATTTTATATACATAAATAAAATATTTTTTAGTGAAAAAGAGCTCTTGTAATAGGTGTGGTTATTTGAACCAAACTCCCTAATGCGTTTAATATATTAAATGCATCGAGCACTTAATTGTTCAACACCGAGGGGGAAAATCAAAATTTTAAAATAAATTTAAATTATTATGATGCAAATTGTGCTAATAAAAGCACATCCATCATAGTGAAAAATGAGCACATAAAAAATTAAATATAAGTCACTTAACAATGCTATTTGGAAGGGGCGAGTTGGTGTGTTATATTACACTGGGTGCACCGATAAACATATCTTGATTTGTAAAAATAGACGGTGTTTATAGGATTCGGTGCGATAGAAGCACTATGAGCACCGATGCATTATATTACACAGGGTGCACCACAAAACAGATGCTACTTTTAGAAAAAATGGATCGGGTGTTTAATTGTTTGACACCATCAATGAAATTATTATTTTTTAAATAGTTTTAAATTATAACAGTCCTATTTGGAAGAGTCGAGTTGGAGGCATTAAATTACTACTAGGAACACCGATGAACAAATTGGATAGAACCAACAATGTTACAATATACCAGTGTGTTGTATTACATAGGGCGCACTAGTGCGTTATATTACATGAGTGCATTGCGGAACATATATTCGTTTTTAAAAAAAACAGACACGGCTGATAGGGTTTAGATCTAATTCAATAAGTGATCCCCCTAATTTACATCGAAAACTCCCTATGTATAGTAATTACACAAACCCATTAAATCTAAAATGCCTAAAATGAAAAACCCTAATTGTGAAGTGGTAGAGGGAGTTAAACACTAAGGTGAAATTTTTCAGTAACATAAGAAATAAGAAGCAAGGGTGTAAGTAAGTATTGATTTTTTTCTCCGAATTTTAATTAAATTTAAATATGAATAATGATCGTTAAAATTTATAGTAGTAAAATCAATAGCAATTTTTTTATTATATAGGGTTTTTAATTTTTTTCAGTGAATAAATCTAACATAAATTGTAAAAAAAATTAATAGTAAAATTTGAATTTCTTTCTATTTAGGGTTTTGAGTGAATCATCATACCTTTCAAATTCTAATCTTTCTATGGTTACAAAATATTTTCCTGCTCCACATTGCTCCACATTGCTCCTAATATGTCTCTTTTGCAAATGATCACTCTTTTAAATAAATCCTACACAAATGGTAAAAAAAAGTATTACTAAACAAACAATAAAATTTAAAATGTTTACTATGTAGGATTTCAAGTGAATCACCAATCCTTTCAACTTTTGATCTTATGAATAGTTATGTTGCTCCAAAGTATTGTGCTAGGGCATAATGCTCTTGGTATGTCTCTCTTATAAATCACTCCCTTGCAATTTTGGGAAAAATAATGAAATAGTGAATAACTTTTTACTATTTAAAAGACTTATGAAATTAGATTTCGAAAAATCAATTGTCTCTAAATTTTGAATTTTAGAAAAAGAAAAAAATTCGTGTTTTCTTTGACTTTATTCGAACATGGTTGTGTTCAACAGTAAATTGCACTAGTTTGTTTATGATAAAAGCACACTAACATTTCTAGGGCGCCAAATTTTTTCAACGCACCGACATGATACAATTTTTTTTTCAAAATACCGAACAGTGCGATTAAGTATTTTAACGCAACAGTTTGGTTTGTATTTAAATGCATCAGTGCTATAATTTTTATAAGATAACTGATATGGTTGAATTCATTTTTATTTTCTAAATTCCGGAAACAAGTGTGTATCGATGATTTTTTTTATTTAAACACACCAGTGCATTTTGGTACAAGAACACAGATATGATAACATATTTTATATTCTTCAGAATGTTATAAACATGTGCATTTATTATTTGAATGCCCCAATTTTGTTATGATTTAAATTCATTGATGCAATTTGTTTTGATAAGCACACCGATAGAGTTTAAAAGTTATCTAAAATTTTATTTTCATATAAAATGGCATAATAATCTCAAATTATCCTTTATGACGCATCCACATTAATATCAGTAGTTCATAGGATACATTTTCAACTTAAAGTCACCTTATTCCTTAAAAATGTTTTGAAAATTATATTGAAATTCAGATTGTGGTTATATGGTTCTCGAGATTAATTTTATATATGCACACAAAATTTTATTTATGTTTTTTCTCAAATGTAGGGACAAAATCTCAATAATTTCAAATGGCCAATTCTTCATGTTCCAACTCATTCAATATTGTTGATCAATGTCCTTGGAGTTATCCCTTTCCATCTCAAGTAAGGTATACACAAAAATAGATATTTATTTCCTATATACGTGAAAAGTAAATATTTATGTTTTAGTTAATTTAAAATTTAAAATTAATATAACTAAAATAAAAACAAGTTCTGATGTTTTCATAATAGAATGGAATTTTTAATAAATTTTATAATAATTAAATAAAAATAATATATATATTTTTAAATATCCCATTTTAAAAGTTCTCTTTTTCTTTTTCAACTTATAAAAATAAAATTAAAAAATTAAAAATTTGTATCTCAATTTTATGATAAATATCATCATTGTCCTAAAATTTGAACCCCTCATCATTTTTTTTTAATGTCATTGAGTCAATTCCTTGATATTTTAAATATAATAGTAGGTTTTTTTGAACCCTTAAATGGTTACTTTGTCCGTCTTTCTTTTTATCATTCACCTTTGTTTATAAGTTATGAATAATCCATAGAGATGCTATAAATTATAAATAGAATCCACACAAAATATAAGTACTCGTGGTTGAAAATATTCAAGCTACGTTATGTTGCATCCAACAGAGGATAAGAGTATAGAAAGATAATGGAAAACAACGTATCAAATTTAATATTTTTTTTTTAATTTGAGTGTGCTTTATGGAGATGAGAGATTGGTGACCATTATGTTTGTGAAAATAGTATTTGAGCCACTTCATGTCTCTCTGCCTCAAATATGATGCTTAACTCAACTATGAAGCATAACTATGAGAGAATGAAGAGAGTGGAATTGGCTACCACATTTAAAGAGTCGACCTCAAAGAAATGAGCTAACATTCCACGCTAAATTTATATTAAAGTTAATTTTATTCTAGAATATTTTAAAACAAGATAATGATAAAATCAGAATGAATGACAGTCAAGATATTTTATTCTTATCAATGCAATTTACAAGACAATCAAAACAAGGATGAATGCAAACTTACAGATAGATAATCAGGTCCTGAAGTCTAAATAACAAACAATAATTTACAGATAGATATTAAGGTCCTAAGTTTAAAATAAGAATACAATCATAAAATAGATAGTTATTCCTAAATGTATTATATATCCTAGGAATATTTTAAAATATCTAAATGATTTACCTCTCTTCATTGTCGAGTTCCAAAATAGTACCAAATTCTACAATCCAAAGAAAATACCCCATTAGGAAATTTTTAAAACATTACGCTTGGTTTCAACATCCATTAGCAAATTTTTAAAACATTACGCTCGTTTCAACAGCCTGTTAGCGTAGTTACTACTCCATTGATGACTGACTGAACCAAAGAAGATGAAGTCTCTGACTAAACCTAGCAATTTTTTGGTGGGTTGGTCAAAGATAGAGAAATAATGGCGAGGCCGTTGTTTTAATCTAGAGATCAAAAAATGACTGACCTAAAATTGCACTTAAAGGTGATAGGTCTGGAAGGAGCAAAAAATGAAGGATCTCCTATTTATTTCCACTCACAAATTTTAAACAACTCTGAGGTTTTCCAACAAAATATTTCTGATTGATGGTATGCGGATGAGCAGCCTCTCAAAATCTATTCAACTATTTATCTAATCTATAAAAAATTTTAAAATCAATTTTTGAAAAAGTAGTATTCAATTCATTTTTAAAAAAATTGCACAAATAAAGGTTCAAAATTAAAATCAAATTGATTATGAAAACAACATTTACTATCGCAAAACCTGAAGCAAGGGGTATAGTTCAGTTTCAACATTACCATTTTAACGATAACAATATATTTTCCATCTACACGTTGTTATGGAATTCAGACACCACACTTTTCAATGATAATTCTTCCCCGATGAAATCTATAGAGAGTTTTGGGCTACATGAGGAATCGAAACAAAATTTTGGTGCAATGAAATAGATCATGGAGTATAAGGAGAATATGAATGGAGTGGTTACATACAACACCATAGAGCCATTACATAACTGGGCCAGATTGATGAATGTTAATGAAATACACCTTGGCCTTATTCTTCCATGTTTCCATCTTTTCTCCAAGTTTAACATGCATACGTTTCATAATGCAAATCACCATTTTTTCAAGGGCACATTTGACATTAAATTTTTAATTTTATTTTCCTTAATACTTATACTTGGAGATGAATAAGTCATATATTCAACTTCAAAATTCAAGTTTGAAATTTTATAAAATCAAATTGAGTAACACACTACTTTCCAAATATTAAGTTGTAAACTCGTATTGTAATACTTGGCATTTTATATAATATAATTTATGTGGTTGAAAGTATTTAAAGTTGCACTTGATATTTTTTAATATTGTAATTAACATATGTAACATTGCGTTTTTATATTAGATAAACATGCACATTGCATGCTTTTTTTTTTTTTTTTTTAGTCGCAAAATTATACTAATTAATTTATGTTTATTAATAGTGAGCATATAAAATCAATGTAAAACTACTAAATTAGTCATCTATATAATGAATATGAAATTACCAAAAAAAGATAAATGACTACTACAAATGATAAATTTGTGATTACAATTGATGACTAAATTTTGCATATATACGACTATTAGTAGCTAATTTAAAGTATCTTATAAAATGACCAACATTTAGTCATATTTCTTTGGTTATTAATTGGTTTCAAACGATGTCTAAAATTTTCATATATATGACTATTGGTAGGTAGTTCACAGTATCTTATAACACGACAAACATTTTGGTCATATTTCTTTGGTCATTAATCATATAGTAATATATTTTGTTTTAGATTTGGTCATTAATTGTGAAAATTAATGACTAAATAAATGACCAAATGTATGACTAAATATACTACTAGGTGATGAAATTGACAAAACAAATTAATGACTAAAAGTTGGTCGCGTTATAAGATACTATAAATTAACTACTACTGGTCATTGACTGAAAATTTGTCATTTATATGCAAAATTTAGTCATTTTTCTAGTAACTAATTAGTCATTTTGTACTAGTGCCCCTAAAGCCTTGGTGATGGTGTACGTTCCATATCAGAGCAGGTGAAGCTTGTGATGGGGCCCAGTGAGGCACTCCTTCTGCAAATGTAGACAAACATTGTTGCCCACTTGGAAATTGTGTGGAACCCAATGCTAATCATGTCATTGCTTGTACTTAGCATTGGATTTGTGTAATATTTCATGGAACTACTCGCGGATGTACTAAATGTGCTCAATAAAGTTGTTAGCTATGTCGGCTTCAAACTGGACATGAGCCAAATCTTCCTGAGTAGCTGCAAATGGTATGGCCTCATCAATGGGACATAGTGGCTGGAATCCCAACCCTGCCTGAATGGGCTTGTGGCCAGTTGAGCTATGTAGAGATTTTTTTTAGTTGTGCTGGACATAGGGGAGGCTTTCATCCCATGTTTGTAGATTCTTCGATTTGTACATGCTCATAGTGTGTACAGTCATACGGTTGATGACCTATGTTTGGCCATTATTTTGGGGGTGGAAATTCATGGACTTTGTGAGCTTGTTATCCAACATCGACCAAAGACTTGACCAAAATGTACTTAAGAATATGCTATCCCAATATGAGCTAATGGACTGTGGGATACCTATTAAAATATAGTGTTAAAATAAATATATATTTTGTGTCACGTAAATATCTACTTGTTAGCTTAGACAAAACATATCTAAGCATATGGGTCTCATATGTATCTGATAATTGATAAGAATCATTGATGCCTTATCACATTAGCTACATTATCATCTATTAGGTCGTATGCTCATTTTTCATTCATTTATAAATCAAAACATGATGACATCCATACACCATCACTATCATAAACCATACTCATAACCAACATATAAACAACATAACTAATAAGGATACAACAACCATACATGCCACATATTCACCAATACATTTTCACATAAAACACCAAGGAAAGGAACTCTTATTAGTGAACGCAAAAGCCAACCAGGTTTGGGACTTCCACATTCCACCTAACCTAGATTGGATGAACCAAATATCTCTTCATTCATTTACCCCTGTGCCATATTCCAAGCATGAATGTGGGACTCAAACCAAAAGAACCAACCAGGGCTTATTGAGGCTAAACCACCTCACCCTCGTCAATAGAACTAGGATTTACTTCAATCCTTACTATATCAGTAGGACATAAAAAAGTATGGATGCCACCAAATTTATCCACCTACATCGTGAGGAATTTTCCTCTCTCATAGTCTCTAGGATTTACCGCAATCCACATTCTGATCCAGGGATCACTAGGCCATGTTCAAGACACAAATCTCTGGGATTTACCATAATCCACACCAGATCACTATGCTCTAACCAAGAATCCACCGTCTAGGTTTTTCTGTATATGTTGCCATTCACCGGTCGAGGATTCCAATGCCTGATCAAGGGAAACCACCTCTAGGATTTACTGTATATCCTACCATTGTCCAATTTAGGGGTTACTAGGCTAGTGGATTTACCGCAATCCACAGTCTAGTTCAGGGATTACTAAGACGTGTTATTTCATTTAGAGATCCACCTCACTTAGTTTTGAATCCATTCGATAATCCACCTTGACCAAAACATAAGAACCCCATCACACCATGGCTATCTGGAAATGGAAAGGAAATCTTGAACAACACTGTCTCACCTGGGGAAACCCATTCCAATGATAACAAGAGAACCAATAACACACATTCATAACCGTGCATGTCAAATATAGAAAAGAAATCACACATGAAAATTGATACCTGCGCTGCTTGATCCTGCTCTTGCTTAATTGATATTTTCTTCCTCTTTTCCTTATTTTCCTTTCTTGATCGAAATCTAAAGTTCTCCAAGAAAACTATAATTTTCCAAGACTATGAGATAAAGGGAATATTGAGACAACTCCAAAATTGAACTGACAACAAGATACAATCATAAAAAGGTACCCATTGATCCTCAAAATCATTTTTATTAATGAGATGTATATTTTCTTCATTTTCCATTATTTTTCTTCATTTTCCTCCTTACATGCAACATGTGACCTTTCACCTTCCTATTCTCCTAGTTTCCCTTATTTTCATAAATAAATTGCCAATAATGCCATTTTTATTTTTGAAAGCCTTTTTCATTGCCTTTGCCAATTTCCTTAGCCATAATAAAAAGAAATGAACACAAAATAGGATGTTTTTCCCCACCATTCAGCTTGGAATACATGTCCCATGACCATGGTATTTTTTTCCTTTATTAAATTTTACATGGAATTTTGATCAGGGTTGTTAAAGGGCGAGGAAAAGTCCCATATCACACGTCATCTGAGAGGTTTTTCACCAGACATATTTCAAAAGTAGAAAATTATGAAAAGGATGGGGAAATTGATCTGGGAGACAAAGATATTATTAACATATTAAAGTTTTTTCAATCATTGGAATCCATGCCTAGATTTCGGTTGTGCATAGTTTTTAGTGGTTTTTTGACCATGGGCCTTTGGGCTTCTTATAATGAAACATTTTGTGGGGATTTTAAATAAGGGGATTATCACCTATAAACATGAATGGGTCAAAAAATCTTTAGCACTATGTGTTACGCTTGGCACTTATGCCATATTTGGGGGTCTACTATGAATAGTATCAGGAGAAGGTATGAATGAGTCAAAAAATATTTTGGCCGATGCACTATTGTAGGAATATATCTTATATCTAGACCTCTATGTAGTTTTCTTGTGCATGAAATGAATGGGTTAGACAATGCTTGAAGTTAAAAATGTGAATGCACAAGTTGATGGAATTAATGGATATATGACTAAGATCTTTGTATCCCATGTTGAAGTACATCTTAAGTGTTGGAGAGAAATGTAATTTAAACAAGAAAAATTTATTTTTTCAACACTTTCAGTGTGCAGGAGGTCTGAGAATTATCTTTAAGCATGGGAAAACCTTCCGATTTTGTTCCTAAATTTACATCTACAATTGCTGTGGAATTAAATATTTGATAATATGCAATCAAATGTATAGATCCTTTTGAAGCTGCAATTGAGATCATACTTCTTCCTATTGGTTTATAAAACCAAACTCATACACACATTCTTAATTGGAGACTAGTGTGGCATAATATGAGTTGAAAGTAGTAGGTTATGAGATGAAAAATTACATCGTTCATTGTGTTTTTGTTGAAAAAAAAGCTCAGGGAACACTGAATCAAAGTGGGGGAAGCATTATTGTATGATCCGTGCGAGAGTGTGAATAGTAGTTCTAGACTATGTGTACGTATAAGGAGATTGGTGGCAAAGATATGTTAATTGTGCGGGCTAATTGAAGGTCGAGAGAAGAGCTGATGGAGCAGTGAGGAGAGTAGTAGAAAGTGAGTTTGTAGAACAGATAAGAAGAAGTTGTGTGATAGAAAAATAGGTTCTTTATATTTATATGCAATATCAGTAGGCCTTTGTTTCTTAGTTTGAAAATTGTATGAAAAGTAGGATAGTTGGTTGAACTAGTTTGTGGCCTGCATTTATAAGAGGTCGGTGCCTCTTGGAAAGTAGAAGCTTGTTATTTTATTTAGGGGGGTTGGGTCCTCCTATGAGTGAGTACTCACAAACAACAATAACAAAAAAATTGGTGTTTTTCCCATTTGGGTTTCCACGTTAAATCCTTGTTTCCATATGTGTATGATGTCCATATTGATGTTGTGTGTGTTCATGTGAATGATGTATATTATTGTTTATATATTATGTTGTAAGTTCTCATATGAGTAATCACTAAATTAAAAGGAAAGTAGCAATTTTTTTTAGAATTTAAAACTCTCAATAATTACTAATTCACCCCGCCTCTTAGTACTTCCATATTCCAAATTTGGTACCAGAGATTGGCTCCTTCATGAATCGTTTAACCACTAGAATGTAGATCTATAATGAATCATGTGTAGAGAAGATAACCAAGAGGCTTACTCAAATAAAATATGGGTCTTTGATGGGTCAAAATATATATTTTGGAAAATTAGGATGGAAACCTTTCTTATCTCCTAGAAATATAATTATGGAGCTATATGTTAGTAGACTATGATGTCACTGCAACCCTTCCTATAGATTCAGATGTTGAAAAGGTATATGTGAATAATGCGAAGGCCAATAATTCCATCTTGTACAATATTAGTCAATCTTAACTTGCAAAGGTTAATAATTTTATTTCAACCAAGGAAGTATGGGAAAAAATTAATAAAAGTCACAAGGGAGATGAAAAGGTCAAGAAAGACAAGATCCAAGCCTTCAGAATGAGATTTGAGAGATTAAGGATGAATGAAGAAGAAAGCATATCAAAATAATTTCTTAGAGTTGACGAGGTAATAAACATGATCATAGAACTTGGTGAATATGTCCAAGAGGAAGTGGTTATTTAGAAGGTCTTGATATATTTACTATGAGATTCAATGCCAAAATATCAACCATCAAGGAGATGACAAGCTTGAAAAATCTCACAATGGACCAACTATTCAAGACTCTTATACCCTATGAGATGCGAGTAGGTAAAGATAAGACTTAACCAAATGAGGAAACATTCAAGGTGTCTAATAAGGGTAAGGAGCACAATGATGACCAAGAATGTTCAAGTTGTTAATTTGTTCAAGCGATGGTTCATTTTTCTAGAAAACTAAAGCAAGGTTGAGGTAAGTAAAAAGGAAATGTTCCCTTACGATGCTTTGAATTTGGATTAAAGTTGGGCATTATGCATCCAAGTTTTTTCATAAAGAAAATATAGAGAGGATAAGGTTCAAAATCTCATTAATAAAGCATATAAATACTAGAAGAAGAATTCCTTCAATAAGAATGGGATCTACTCCAAGTAGGATAACTCTACATTAGAATCTGATAGCGATGATTATTTAGAAGGTGAGTCCAATGAGTGTTTTCTTTTGGCACTTGAAGCTAATTCTAATACCAATAATACGATCAAAAAATAAAAGGAAGAAGAAGAAAAATGAGTAGTGGAACTTGAAGGGGAGCACATTAGTGCCCTTGATGAATTGAAGAAGGCCAGAAAGAAGAAAAAGAAACTAAAAGAAAAAAAAAAAATTGATGAAGAAGGTATGTATAAATTTTGACAATGAAGAATTTTTTTATCAAATAGAAAAACTTAAATAAGCCATTAAAAAAAATACAACTTACCACTCCAATTAGAATAAAAAAAAACATGTGAAAAGATAGAGGAGGGGAATAAACTCTTAAAGAAAGAGGTGATCAAGGAAAATTAAGAGATGACTTTAAAAACTTGTAAAGGAGAGATTTCATCCTATTCAAGATATAGGAAGAAATGAAAGGAAGATGTACTAAATTATTTTACTCTCGAATGGGAAGATAACTATCAAAATGTAGAAGAAAAAAATGTCTCCTTAAGAACAAATTTTGAGAAGTCAAATACTGAGAAATATTTCGAGAAAATATTTGCAGAATTGACATAGAGGTTAAATCACATTCTGGGCAATCAAAGGCCACCAGAGATCAAGAAAGTTTTGGGATACTCTGAATCACAAAAGTATTATATGGGAGAGACAAGTTTCATGTTTGTAGGACTTGAAGATCCATAGAGCTATGCAAAGGTGCTTCAAGGTAGAATGAATTAAGATAAACAAATACCAAGCAAGAGACTCTTTTTATAGTGGAAAAAAAATATTAACCTCTCCAAAAACTCATATAACATATATGTGAATCAATCAATAAGATGATAAAGGTGCCTGCGACCAACCTAATCTTGTCAATTCTCAAATATCAAGTACCAATATTTTTTTTATGGTTATTGCAATAAATGTCATATATTTGGACATAAATCCATTAATTGTAGAAGTGTCAAAGTTTAAATATATGAAAATTTTAGATAATTCTAGCAATGAGAACTCATTCCCTAGGAATACAAAACATTTCTCTCCTCTGATGAATGAAGTTGAATGATTCAAGGGTAAGAATTTTTTGCATAAGACAAGTGAGCACATAAGCATGTTCGAGTACCCTTCTAAGCCATAGTACAACTAGCATCCAACATTCCTTAGCGACAAGAAGAATTGGAAGGAGAAATCTGAGAAAAACATGGAGTGTAGACTTTCTTTATCTACATATGAGAAATAAAATAGATGGTATGTAGATAGTGGTTGTTCTAAGCACATTATTGGAGATAATATTAAGTTTCTGATGAAAAGTGAAACCCACTCAGGCAGGTTCACCTTCCTTTGACAAAATGAACCTGTAACCTTCATATATGTATCCAATTTGCATTATAACTCCGAGACTCGATCATGGGATCTATGGTTTATAGTCCCACTCTGCTTCCACGATGTCACTCTGATGCTTACACATATAAAAATTTATCAATAAATGAGTCTTATAATCCCAACCAACAACGTTGGTTGCCCTTAGACTTAAATCCCGAATCAAACATGAACCACAGTCATAATATGTCGGGTCGGCTTTCATTTCAAAAACCGAGCATCTCTTAGTTGCACTTACCATTGGATCAGTCAACAACCAAATCGAACGGTGCTCGCGTTTTTTCGCACCTTGTCTTTTAACATCAAAAAATCACGCGACATGGGTGGTAATTCACTTGTGATGTGGCGAACTTTGATTTGATCACGCTCCATTTGGTGAAACCACCTCTAGGCTCAAAGGGCACTTGAGAGCAGTGGTATTCCTACCAAAACTGCTCAATTTCAATTGAACTTAGAATGTGTTCAATTTAGAACTTCCACTGTATGCCGAGTTTAGTCCACTCCTTCCAGACTCATATTCTTCGCTTTATGAATGCAATCCGATCTCAACAAAATTGATTCGAACCCTTTCTGAAGCCTTTCACGCAGAATTTAATTATTGGATTCATATCAATATCATAATGGGATTCTGATATGATTAGAACCTATTCACACAGAGAATTACACGCTTACAATTTCAATTTAGGGCAAGTATTTAACACAATCACCATTCTCTGCTGTTGCAACCCAATGAATGTGGATCAATTCAATCGAATTCAACTAACCCAACATAATTCAATACAAATTAATAGGCTTAATAACCATACTGTCTCAGCTCAAAGGGGAACAGAATTAAATCGATTCGTATGCTAAATTACACAGGGCTTAATTACATATAATCCGCCGAGTCTACAACCATTATCACACTATAACAAGATTGTATTAGATCACCATCGATCCTTTCAGTGATCGACAGTCTATCATTAAGTCTCAACATAGAATTAAAACCGTAAATCTAAATCCGAAATAACCAATACTTAGACACAAAATTCCACATAACCAGGATTTATATTATATACAGACTCGATTACATATAAGGAATTTTAGCCTTAGTCCAAATTCACATACGACTACATTTTGTTCACTCGCTCTGTCTCCTCACACATTTCAGGCTTCGTCAGTTATATAGATTACAAAGAATCGATTGAGATCCACAAGATCTCTCTGAATCGCTCAAACAACCCTTTATCTTCTCAAATTCACACATTACATTAAAAACTCAGCATCGGTTTTAACAATTTCGCCCCAAATTTGCATGATTGTTCACATACCCATCTCTTTAGCTGTAGATTCGAACTTGAATTCAAACTTGTTCAGATTCCCCTGCATCAGACTCCCGAGACACAAAAATTTATGACCTCATGGTCATATGTCTTCTCCAAGAATTCTACCCACGTCATCTGTGGAACTGCTCCTTGTGATCTTCCCGTAGCAACATGCTTGAACAATTATTACCCGCATCCTCTGTGAAATTGTCCTCTGTGAATTGCCACAAAACCTGTCCAATAGCAAGTCCTCCCTACTACCAGATACCTCACCAAGCTTCTCTCTTGAGCTCAGTCTTTCAACATCTCTCTGGTTCGCTCCTATGGAACCATTGAGCACTCCTGCTCTAGGTTGCTACAATATTCTCACCTTCATCGGCTGCTACCTTCACAATATAAAAGAAAATCACAAGCTTAAAAATCTTCGCAAAACTATACCTCTTTTTCCTCTGTATGCAAACTCCTTCTCCGCAGGAAATCATTTTCCTTGCTCTGATACCACTTGATGAAAAGCGAAACCCACTCAGGCAGGTTCACCTTCCTTTGAAAAAATGAAACTGTAACCTTCATATATGTATCCAATTTGCATTATAACTCCGAGACTCGATCATGGGATTTGTGGGTTATAGTCCCACTCTGCTTCCACAACGCCACTCTGATGCTTACGCATATAAACATTTGTCAATCAATGAGTCTTATAATCGTAACCAACCACGTTGGTTGCCCTTAGAATTAAATCCCGAATCAAACATGAACCACAGTCATAATATGTCGGGTCCGCTTTCATTTCAAAAACCGAGCATCTCTTAGTTGCACTTACCATTGGATCAATCAACAACCAAAACGAACGATGGTTGCGTTTTTTCGCATCCTATCTTTTAACATCGAAAAATCATGCAAAATGGGTGGTAATTCACTTGTGACGTGGCGAACTTTGATTTGATCGCACTCCATTTGGTGAAACCACCTCTGGGCTCAAAGGGCACGCGAGATCAGTGGTATTCCTACCAAAACTGCTCAATTTCAATTGAACTTAGAATGCGTTCAATTTATAACTTCCACTGTATGTCGAGTTTAGTCCGCTCCTTCCAGACTCGTATTCTTCGCTTTATGAATGCAATCTGATCTCAACAGAATTGATTCAAACCCTTTCTGAAGCTTTTCACACAGAATTTAATTATTGGCTTCATATTAATATTAGAATGGGATTCTGATATGATTAGACCCTATTCACACAGAGAATTACATGCTTCCAATTTCAATTTAGGGCAAGTATTTAACACAATCACCATTCTCTGCTGTTGCAACCCAATGAATGTGGATCGATTCAATCAAATTCAACTAACCCAATAGAATTCGATACAAATTAATAGGCTTAATAACCCTACTGTCTCAGCTCAAAGGGGAACATAATTAAATAGATTTGTATGCTGAATTACACAAGGCTTAATTACATATAACCCGCCGAGTCTACAACCATTATCACACTATAACAAGATTGTATTAGATCGCCATCGATCCTTTCAATGATCGATGGTCGATCATGAAGTCTCAACACAAAATTAAAACCGTAAATCTAAATTCGAAATAACCAATACTCAGACACAAAATTCCACATAACCAGGATTTCTATTATATAAAGACTCGGTTACATCTAAGGCATTTCAGCCTTAGTCCAAATTCAGATACGACTACATTGCATTCGCTCGCTCTGTCTCCTCACACATTTCAGGCTTCATCGGTTATATAGATTACAAAGAGTCAGTTGAGATCCAAAATATATCTCTGAATCACTCAAACAACCCTTCATCTTCTCAACCGCACAAATTACATTAAAAACTCAACATCGGTTTTAACAATTTCACCCCAAAATTGCAAGATTGTTCACATACTCGTCTCTTCAGCTGCAGATTCGAACTTGAATTCAAACCTGTTCGGATGCCCCTGCATCAGTTTCTCTCTGAAAGAAAATGATAAAGGGACCAATTTCGCCTTTGGAAATAATTCTCCAACAAGAATTAAGAAAATAACATAATTAGTCTTGATGAAAATCCAAATGCTCGGAATTTACTGTATGTAAAATATATAAAGCACAATTTTTTGAGTGTGAGTCAAATGTGTGATAATGGCTATAATGTAACCTTTTGATCCAAATATTGTGAGATCTAAAAAGAAGAAAATGGAAAGCTAGTGGGAAAGGAAGTCATAACTCACAATAATGTATATGTCTTTGATGAGTCCAGAGTGAGATGCTACCTAAGTAAGGAAAATAAAACTTGTTTATGACATAGAAGAATTGGTCATATATGTTTTGACAACCTAATAAAAATAATCAAGATAGAAGAATAAGAGGATTTACAATATTTTTGAATCCCGATAACTCAATTTACAAGTACTGTCACTTTGGAAAGGAGACAAGGACTTAGTTAAATACAAATGAGTTCTCAGCTTCTCAACCTCTAGAGCTGGTTTACACTGATATTTTTGGTCCAGACATGATAAGAATCCCAAGAAGAGAAAGATACTTTATTCTATTTATTGAAAAATTTACCAGAGCCACTTGGATAATGCTATTCAACGAAAAATGAAAAGCTCTAAAAATTTTCAAGATTTTTAAGACACAACTTGAAATAAAGAAAATATCTAAAGAATAAATATTTAAAGATTAGATAGAGGTGGAGAATTCACTTCAATATAATTCAATGAGAATCTTGAAGAACATGGCATAAGGAGGAAGGACTCAGTGGCCATAACTCCACAACATAATGGAGTAGTAGAGAGAAAGAATAGAACATTTTAGGAGATGGACAAAGCTATGATGGATGAAGCAAAGGTTCCACACACCATCTAGGGAGAAGTAACACAAGCATCTATCTATTTAGAAAACATAATATATCTTAGGACTCACACTGATAAGATTTCTTATGAATAATGGAAAGGGCTACCAACATCAACAAAAAATTCAAAGTATTGAAGATAAAATTTTATATTGAAAGGAATGAAAAAAATATCGGAAAATTTGATTCTTGAGTTGATGAGTGTATATGTGTTGGATACTATGTTAATATTAAAGGATACACATGCTTCAACAAGAGGAAAAAAAACGTTGAAGATTGATTGATATTGTAGTGGATGAAATACCTCCACATTCAGAACCATCCAGAGAAAAAGAACTTGGGAGAAAGAAAAAAATCGGACTCCATATGCTTATATCACAAAGAAGAAAAATCCAAAGAAGAAAATGAAGAAAAGTATGCAGAACAGAGGTGTAAAAAGCCTCCTAGGTATGTGTGGAAACAACACCCAGAAAGTCAAATTATAGGTTATCAAAGACTTGGTGTTAAAACTAGAGGGACATTTCTTGTGATTTTTAATTGTGCTAATATTGCCTTGTTGTCGCAAATCAAGCCTAAAAATATTAGCCATGAAAGTGAAGACAAATTATGGGTGAAGGCAATGAATGAAGAATTAGACCAAATTAAGTAGAATGATACTTGGGAGCTTGTCCCTAGACCCAAAGAGGAAAACATTATAGGCACCAAATGGGTCTTTAAAAATAAGCTAAATGAGCAAGGCCAAGTGATAACGAACAAAGAAAAACTTGTTTGCAAAGGGTATGCTCAAATAGAAGGGATATATTTTGAAGAAACCTTTACACTAGTGGCAAGATTAGAAGCCATTAAAATGTTCCATGCTTTTCCCAGCCATAAGAAAATCAAGGTCTACCATATGGATGTGAAATCTACCTTTCTCAATGGTGATATAAAAGAAGAAATATATATAGAAAAACTAAAATGATTCATGGTCTCATAGAACAAAGATTATGTCTACAAATTAAAAAAAAATATCTGTATTGTCTCAAACAAGACCCTAGAGTTTGGTATGCGTAGTTTTAAAAACACCTTCAACAACAAGGTTTCAAGAGAGGCACCACATATATAAATTTGTATATAAAATATGATGATGATCGATTATTGATTGTTACGGTTTATGTAGATGAAAACATATTTGGCAATGATTTGGGACAGTTGGCACACTAATTTGCTAAGTCTATGCAGAAATAATTTCAAATGTCCATTATAGGAGAAATATCCTTCTTTCTTTGGCTGAAAAAATCTCAATTTAAAGATGGCATCGTCATCTCCCAATCCAAGTATTTAAGAGAAACATTAAAGAAATTTGGGATGGAGGAATGTAAACTAGTTAGTACCCCCTGGTTACTAAATGTTTTCTTTGTAAAGAGGATGAAACACCTCTTTTCAATCAAATAAGCTACACATCAATTATTCGAATCTCGTTATACCTCACACCCTCAAGACTAGATATTATGCAAGTAGTGGGTCTAGTGGCAAGATTTCAATGTTGCCCTCTTGAAAGCCATGTCATTTTTGTAAAGAGGATTTCCAAATATTTTCAAGGACGAACATACTATGGGTTGTAGTATTCTAAAAGAAAATAATTTAAACTAAAAGATTATATTTATGTTGATTGGGTAGAAAAACCTTGATGATAGGAAAAGCACCTCTGGATAAACATTATTTTTGGGAGATTTTCTAGTGACTTGTGTTAGTAAAAAACAAGAATAAATCTTATTATCAAGAACTAAAGGAGAGTAAATTACGGTAGCTACCTATTGCCCAAAATTTATTTGGATGAAGATGACCTAAAATGATATCAATGTAGAGTTTACTGATCCAATTCTAATCATGTCTGACAATACTAGTCTTATCAACATCTCTAGAAATCTTGCCATGAATTAAAAGACAAAGAACATACCAACTAAGTTCCATTTCTTAAGTGAACATGTAGTTTCTAATGTCATTTAACTTGTACATGTGGCCACTAATGAATAAGTTGTAGATATATTCACAAATCCACTAGCACAAGAATCATTTGAGTATCTTAGGCAACAAATAAGAGTTGTGTCTCTTCCAACTAAATGAAACAAATTCAATATGTCTTGGAAGTTAATTATCCCGTTGGATCATTTAAAGAGTAGGATGCAAATTTTTAGGGGTAGTTTCATGCATTATATGTATCCTTTGCCATTGATGTCAAGGGGGGAGAAGAAGGTTTCGAGTTGAATGTTCATTGATGCCAGGGGAAGCGTAGAGATGGATAAAATCCTACTTGGATTCAAGGGGAGCTTGGTATGTTGCCATAAATGTCAAAGGGGGATATTGTTGAGAATAATGTCGAAATTTATGTTATATGGGAAAGGAAGGAAGATGTATGGTATGCCAAGCTCATGGGGAGTCCTATGGTTGTCGTAGTCTTTAGTAGAGAACCATCGTATAATTAGATTAGTTATAAAAACTATAAATCTTATAAATATGGTGTTTTTGATTCCCAATATTTGAATGAATTTATTTGTTAGGGGATCAACTTAAATTATACTATAAATATCATAGTTGGGTAGTGCTCGAAAAAGAGATTTCCAACCGTATGTTAAATTCCCAAAACGGCCTCTAGGATCAAAAGTTATGACTCGTCAAATTTAGAAGGCAAAGTACACTGGGTGATCTAGCCATGTGTCCCACTTGTCTAGTTAGCGTATATGTTGTGTAGGAATTACAAGTGGCAGAGTGGCAGTGGCCATATTTAAACTTAATTGGTTCAGCGCGAGTCCCACGTGGGACACGTAATCCCAAGAGCTCTTCTCCGTAAGCCTCAAAGGATGCCACAAAGTAAAGTCCCACGATGATGCACAACTGAGAGGATGTGGCCAAAAATAGAGTAGGTGGACAAGCTATTATTCGTGCATGGTGGGCCCATATGACAGATCATCCCGATGGAAGTTGCTTGCATCATGTGAAGGTGCACGCAATAGAGCACACCATAGATGATGTGAGTCTAGAAGGAATCAGCAGGTGGACAAGCGCAATGATTGGGGAACGACGTTAGTGGTAGGTCCCCACATAAGGAGTCGTCTAACGAGCCGGAGGAATTTCCCGGACGGTCAAAATTGGCCGAAATTCGGGCCAAAAAAATTTAAAAAATCTTGCAGAAACAGTGTTTGAATCCTGATTTTGACATTGGAAATGGATTCAGCACCATCAAAAACCTGTAGGACACCCAAAATATTAAACTTTGATAGTTATAACATGAATTTAGAAAAATTCCTGCCGGATTTTCTGAAAATCTTATCGGAATTTTCATGATTTTCAGGGCGATTCCTTTGGCTAGTTAGACTACGGCCCCACATAATGCCTTATATTGGGATACTTTCCCTAGAGGATTAAATTTGAGTGCTATAGTAAAAGAATATAGATGATAGACAATTTAGCTAGCGTGGAAAAGGATGAAGAGGCTTCGATTGGCGCAACAGAAGAAAATAAAGCCCATAAGTAGCAACTCATCCCGGTTGTCTCGTAATTAGTATGTTTGTGTGGGGAACGGTCCCAAATGAAACATCATGGCAGAGGGTTGTCCCTAAGAGGATTCCAAAGGAGGTGCCTTATGAAACCACCAAGGAAGTGGATATAAGAGATGAAGATATTGTTGACATTTGAAAATTCCATCAACGATCTAAAGACACACCCTGGTCTCGGTTGTGTGGATTCTTCACGTGTTTTGTGACCATAGGCCTTTGGGCTTCTTATAACGAAAAGTGTTGTGGCTATTTAAAAAGGGTGCTTATCACGTGTAAACTTGAACGAGTCATAAGCTCTTTAGCACTATATGCTATGATTGGTACATGTTCCATATTTGGGGGTCCTCTATGAGTTGGAGGAGAACGCTGGAATAGTCGATAGCTATATTTTTTCGTATGCGCTATTATAGGAATCTATGCCATATCTGGAGCTCTTCGTAGTTGGTTCATGCAGGAAATGAATGGATCGTCTGTTTCTTGATGTGCGTGATGTGAATGCACAGGTTAATGGAATTAATCGAGATCATAAAAAGAGTTATGTATCCCATACCGATGTACAACTTGAGTGTACAACTTGAAAGTTTGAGATAAATGCAATTTAAAAAAGAAAAATTTAATGGTTGAACTCTCTCAATGTGCAGGAGGTTAGAGAATTAATTTCAAGCATGGAAAGGCCTCTAGATTATGTTCCTATGTTTATACCTCCAACCTCCAACTGTTGTGTAATTAAATCTCTAATATTGTGCAATCAGATGTACAGAGCCTTACGAAGTTGCAATTGAGATCATACTTGTGCCTTTTGTTTGAGTAAAATGAACTCATATGCACATTATTAATTGAAGATTAGTGTGCCATATTATATGTTGAGTGTGGTAGGTGATGAGCTAACATATAACATCATTTAATAGGTTGTTTTTGAAAAAAAATATCAAGGAACACTGAATTAAGGTGGATGAAGCATTATTGTATGTTGTGTGTGAGAGTTTGAATTGTAATTAGAGAATATGTGCACGTGTAAGGATGAGAGTTGTTAATTTTCTCTGTTGTGTAATTAAATCTCTAATAATGTGCAATCATATGTTCAGAGCCTTACGAAGCTGCAACTGGGATCATACTTGTGCCTTTTGGTTGATTAAACTGAACTCATATGCACATTCTTAATTGAAGACTAGTGTTCCATATTATATGTTGAGTGTGGTAGGTGATGAGCTAATATATAACATCATTCACTAGGTTATTTTTGAACAAAAATATCAAGGTACACTGAATCAAGGTGGAGGAAGCATTATTTTATGTTGTGTGTGAGAGTGTGAATTGTAGTTAGAGACTATGTGCATGTATAAGGAGATTAATGGCTGAGAGTTTTTAAATGTATAAGCTAGTTGAGGAGAAAGAATAGAGCTGATGTAGTAGTGAGGAGAGTAGCAGAATGTGAGTGTACAGAGTAGAGAAGAAAAATTTGTGTGTGACAAAAAGCTAGGCTATTTGTATTTCTATGTAATCGAAGTAGGAATTTGTTTCTCATTTTGAAAATTTCATGAAAAGTGGGACACTTGGATAAGGTTGTGGATTACATCTATAAGGGGTCAGTGCCTCTTGACAAGTAGTGGCTTGTTGATATTTTTTTAAGGGGGTTGGGGACTCTTGTGAGTGGGTGCTCACAAAAAACAGCAATGAAAATATTGATAGCTTTACCATTTGGGATTCCACATTAAATACATGTGCTCATATGTGTATGATGTCCATATTGATGGTGTGTGCATTCATGTGAATGATTTATATTGTTTTTTATTTATTTTGTTGTAAGTTCTCACATGAGGTATTACTAAATTAAAAGGAAACTAAGAATTGGTTGGAAAATTTAAAACACTCACTGATTACTAATACACCCCCCCCCTCCCCTTGGTATTAGGGCATGGTTCCTTCAGGAAAAATAAAACCAATAGAAGGTTGATCTATAAGGAATCATGTCGTGACAAGAGAACTAGTATTCTTACTCAAGTAAAATATCAATCTTTGATGGGTCAAACTATGTATTTTGGAAAATTAGGATGGAAGCCTATCTCATGTCCCTGGGAGTAGAATTATGGAGCTATCTGCTAGTAGACTATTTTATCCCTGCAACTTATCCTATAGATGTAGAAGGTAAAAAGGTATATGCGAAAAATATAAAGGTCAAGAATGCCATCATGTACGGTCTTAGTGAATCTGAACTTGTAAAGGTTATGCACTATAATTAAAACAAGGAAATATGGTAAAAACTTAATAAGAGTAACGAGGAAGATGAAAAGGTGAAGAAGCCAAGCTCCAAACCTATAGAATGTGACATAGGAGCATTAGAACAAGTTATTGGGGGAATAAAAAGGAGCTTTACAATGTGGAAAATTGGCCACATGTTGAGCTAGAAAAATCGATTTTGTCTCCTTTAATGAGATTTTCAATAAAGTAAATACAAAATTTGAATAAGTTGTAGATTCTAGGAAATGAAGAGTCATTTATGATGTTTCTTTTCGACTTCCCTCAACTGGAGAGAAGGGGAAGCAAATAAATTTCCAAGGATGTGCATAAAAGGAGCATTGATTGGAGAGGAGGGGAGCTTCTTATCCTTCCTCAAACCTGTACATGTGAAATAAAGAAGGAAGGTAAAGTTGTGTGTAACACATTCATTTAATTGTGTCATAATCTCTTGTTTGAACCATGCTTTCATTTAATTACATTCCATAATTTTTGTGATTAGAAATTGTATTATTAAATTGTTTTTAACACTTGACCTATGATTCTTGTGATTTTTTATGTGGATTTTTCTTCTTTGAACCAAACAATATTTTGCAGTGCCCTATTTTGTAGGAGCTGACACTGTTGTGTTGTATTGAGTGTGCTCAATAACTCGATGAGGGGAAGTTGGATGTGAACAAGGTAGGGTGGGATCATTTTATGTAGAGGACAGTGTGAAGAACCTGAGAAATTTGAGCGCTCGAAAAATCATTTTTTCTGGACATGATTATAGTTCTTTTGAGAGCCGACATGTAACCATCGGTAAGGGAAACGAGGAATGCCCCTTTTCGAGTGAAAAGGATATGTTTAGAGGTGGAGAGTCAAGTTTGTAGAGAGCATGGTTCCTTCCTCCTTTTGATAGACAAAAAAGAGCTTCTAAGGGTGGTACAAAAATATTTCATAGCACCTCCAACAATATATTCCTACACTATGTTGTACCCAAATTTCCTTTCGGGCTGCTTGCTACCACCAATTTTTGGTATCAAAATGGGTTTGAAGTAGAGATATGTTTGTGACAGAGTTGCATTTCATATTGATGGTGTTTTCTATGAAAAAAGGAGATGGAAATGCGAGCAAGAAGAGTCTAAGGTCATGGAGGGAGACCCATAGTTAATGCAGAACTGTAAGAAGAGATATTGAGGATACAATCTTGTTTATAGGCCATGGAGACCAGCAGGAAGTGAGACCTTCAGGCTAGATATGAAAAAGTATCGGTAGAAGAATATATAGCAGAAAGAGAAGCACTTGTGGATGAGGCTTCATAAGTTAAATTGTTGAAGTTAGTGCTAAGCTAAATCTCCAGACCAAAACCCAAGTTTTCCACCTATGATGGCAGTCTGGTAGCCAAGAATTTTATGGATTGGATTATTCAGCTAGATAATTATTTCAAATATGATGCAATTGAAGAAGATAAGCGGGTGAAATTTTCTATAACTAGGTTGAATGGACATGTTGCATTGTGGTGGGACAATGTGTATGCTAAAAGAAGGAAAAAGGGCAAACAGTTGATTAAAAGTTGGGACAAGATGATAGCCAAGATGAAGGGGAAGTTTCTACCAAAATACTATCATCTATCCCTCTACAGATAGGTGCATAACCTCAAGCAAAGGTTCTAACAGTTACATAATATACCGAGGAATTTTACAGGGTGAATTTGAGGGAAATTTATGTAGAATAGAGCCCAAAGAAGAAAAACAAGGTATATTAATGGCTTGAATATGGATATTCAATATGAAATCGGTATGCTTTCTCCATGGACGATGCAATAAACATACCATATTTCCTTCAAGGCAGAAGATAATATATAATGATAAATCATAATTTAAGTAAAGGTTGTGGTTTTTCTAGGGGAAAACAATAGACAACTATAAGAGGGGAGACTTTAGCCCAAAAGAATGATTCAGGTAACCCAAGACAACAACGAAAACAAGAGAAAGAAGGTGACTCTAGAGGATGAAGAACTTGCGGGAGAAGTAGAGGTATATGAAGAGGAAGAGGTAGAAAAATTATCTACTAGGCCAAAAATGATTTGAGTGTCCTGAGAATGAAAAAGGAGGAAAAAGATATGTGTATGTAGTTTAGTCGGAAGCAAAAAAAGCACAACCACTGGTGGCAGAAAATGCAGAAGAAACGAGAGAAGCTTTAATGATGAATAAGTTATTTTTGAAACCAACCAAGGAGAATTATGAGCCAGCATAGAGGAAAGACTTGTTTAGGATTGTTTGTAAGGATGAAGGGAAATGTTGAAAAGTGGTGATTGACAGTGGGAGCACTGAAAATTTAGTTTCCATGGAAATGGTGGAAAAAATTGGATTGAAAAGGTTGAAGCATCCAACACAATATAGCGTATCATGGCTACAAAAAGGTCACTAATTATTGGTAAGTGAGAAGACCAAAGTAGAGCTCCAAATAGGTCAATATCAGGATAAGATAGTTTCTGACATCATGCCAATGGATGTTTTCCACCTTACTTTCGGACGACCCTAGAAATTTAATAGGAAATTGGTGCATGATGAAGAGAACAACACCTACAAGTTTGAAAAGGATGGAATCAAGCATACCCTCATGCCATTAAAGGAAGAAAGTACAATTGGGGAAAGTATCTCAAAATCTTTGTTGTTTGGAGGAATTGAATTTCTACAACATATGGAGGAAGAAGAGGTCACCTATGTGGTGTTATGCAAGACAAAGGTAAGACCTCTACACATTGAAATTTCATATTTACTTGTTGAGATTCAAGAGATGTTGCATGTGTTTAGTGGTATCGTGGTAGATGAATTTATAAGTGAGCTACCACTTAACATAGATATTAACCATCACATGGACCTGATAATGAGTGTAAGCCTCCTAAACAAAGCTTCTTACCGAATAACACCCAAGGAGAATGAATGGAAAAGGAAGAAGGTTCAAGGACTCTTGGAAAAACGATTGGTAAGGGAAAGCTTCATTCTATGTGTTGTCCCTCCGGTACTTAGTCCATTAAAAAATGGAGAATGGAGGATGTGAACATATTCCAGAGCCATCAACAAAATTACAATTACGTAAATATTCCATTGTTGTGGATGGATGACATGATGGACTATTTGAGTGGGGAATCCTACTTTTGAAAGGTTTATTTGAAGAGTGGTTACCATTAGACTTGGATCATAGAAAGAGACCAATGGAAGACAAATTTTAAGACTAATAGTGGACTATCTAAATGGTTTTTCATGCCATTTGGACTCACAAATGCACCAAGAACCTTCATGCGTTTGATGAAGGAGGTCTTGAAGGAGTTCATTCTTAAGTTTTTATTTTTTACTTAGATGATATTTTTATTTTTAGTCAAACAAAGGAAGAACACCTTAGGCATGTAAGGTATGTTCTAGAAATTTTGCAACAAGAGAAATTGTTAATTAACCTGAAGAAGTGTACTTTCAGGAAGTGTGAGCTGGTATACTTAGGATTTGTCATTTCAAAGGATGGGATGAAAATGGACCCAAAGAAAATAGAGGCAATTGTGAGTTTTCCTTTACCTAAGAGAACTTTTGAGGTTAGAAATTTTCATTGTCTGGATAGCTTCTATCGAAATTTCATCAAGAAATTTTGTGGTAATTTTCACCTATCATTAAAAATTTCAAGAAGGATAGATATCCATTTTGTTGGACAAAAACAATAGAGAAACATTTCGAGCTCTTGAATAAAACTATCACTAAGAAGCTAGTGTTGAAGCTACCTGACTTCAATCAGTGTTTCCAAGTTAGATGTGATGCTAGTGGTACAACCATTGGAGTAGTATTGAGCCAAAAATCAAGAATTGTTGCTTATTTCAGTGAGAAGTTGAATGACTCAAAGAATAAATACTCCTCTTATGACAACGAATTATATGCAATGGTTCAAAAATTGAAGCATTTGAGGAAGTATTTTATGCCCACAAAGTATTTTTTGTTCTCTAACAATTCTACATTATAGTATATAATGTAGCAACATAAGTTTAACCATAAGCATGCCAAGTGGGTGGAATTCCTAAGAAGTTTCACCTTTTTTCATAAACATGTGAGTGGAAAAGCTAAAATTAGGGCAATTTTGAGGTCTCAAATGGGCCTCCTAAGGAAATTATAAAATAATAGTGGAAATAATAAAATAATATTAGACTACATCATCAAATTTTAGAGGGAAAAAAGAAAAAACTATTTTTTCTACTTGTATTTTCAAGTTATCTCCCTATGGATTTACTCAAATTTTGAGCAAAAACACTCATTGGATGCAGAATTTGATTCCTCATCCAAGGAGTACCCATGTTGCACACTTTTGATGGATCATGCTACATGAAAAATGAGAAATACATGAAAATCATGATTGTAGTCACGTGTTTTCATGTATTTCTCATTTATCATGTAGCAAGGTCCATTGAAAGTATGCAACATGAGTACTCCTTAGATTAGGAATTAATTTTTTTATTCAACAAGTACTCCCACTTGAAATTTGAGTAAAACCTTAGGGATATAAGTTGAAAATACAAGTTGAAAATGTAGTTTTATTCTTTTATTTTATTTTAATATGTTTACTTTTTTACTCCAAAAAAAGTGAATCATCCCCCATGGTTGAAATCACCATCTTGAATCCTATTGGTTCTTATAGAGTTTATTTTGGTGGTACATTTTTCTTAGGATGCCCATTTTGGACCTCAAAACTTCTCCAATGCAAGGTTGTCGGTGTGTTGAGCAAGAGGATCTTTATCATGCAAGAGTGTCATATGTATATTTTGGGCTTTGATGATTTTAAGGACTTATATGAGGATTATGCATACTTACAAGAGGCCTTTGAAGCATGCATTAACCTCGTGAACAAACATAGTAGCCCATGGAGGGATTTTATGTTGTGGGATGGTATGTTATTCAAAATGAGTGAGTTATCGATTTCCTGTTTTTCAATTAGGGAGAATCTAATGCAAGAAAAGAAAAATGGACAGTTGGCAGGGGATTTTGGTGTGGAAAAGACACTCGAGAAGCTAGAAAACTTCTACGTCTAGCCGAATATGAGAGTTGATTTGTAGAAATATGTGGGAAAATGCAGAGTATGTCAGCATGCAAAAGGGAGGAGTCAAAATGTTTGGTTGTATACCCCTCTACCCATTCCAAGTAGACCATGGGATTCAATGAGTATGGATATTTTTTAGGTTTGTCGAGGACATAGCAAGGTAGGGATTCCACAATTATATTTATGGAAAAATTTATGAAGATGGCTCACTTTATCCCGTGCTGCAATTCTAACAATGCTATCCATGTGGCTCATTTGTTTTTCAATTAGATAACCTGATTATACGGCTTTCCAAAGAGTATAATATTTGATAGGGACACCATATTCACATGACATTTTTGGAGGACTTTGTGGAAGAAGCTTGGAACAATTGAACGTCACCATAGCCTATCATCCACAATCTATTGGGAAAATTGAATTTGTGAACAAGAGTCTCAGAAACATATTGAAGACTCTTTTGGGAGAGACTCCCAAGTAGTGTGGTCATGTATTATCCCAAGCTAAGTTTGCATACAATGATTCTCCAAATAGGAGCACAGGGAAGAGTTTGTTTCACATATTTTATGGAATGCATTCGAGCAGAGTTTGTGAGCTACAAGATCTGGGCAACCTGGAGCAGGGGAGTGCTGAATGGGAGGATTTTGCAGCAGTGATGAGTGAATTTCATGAGGGAATAAAATAGAAGATATAAAACAGTAGACACAAAATACAAACAAATAGCATATTCAAGAAGGAGAGAGGTAAACTGCGAATTACGGGACATCATCTTATCACATTTGAGAAAAGAGATATTCCAAATAGGGGAGCATAAAAATCTGAAAATGAAGAAAATAGGACCTTGCCAAATACTAATTTTTTTTTGCAAATTCCTATAAACTAGAGCTATCAATGTTCCTAGTATTTCACTTATCTTCAATGATCCTAGGTATTTCACCTATCTTCAATGTGGATGATTTGTATCCATATCAAGCATATGATGAAGGCACCACAACAACAAGTGAGAGAAGTAGGGAGGTTAGTGACAACATTGGATAAAGAAGATGTCGATGGTGGACTATCCAGAAGTTGAGAGAGTCTCGGACACCAAAGTTGCAAAACACACTGAGGGAAAAGAGTATCTGGAGTTTGTTGTGAAGTTCAAGTATCATTCGATCGAGGGTTCTACATGGATGAGTGTTATGTCTCTACAGAAAGCAGGTTATTCTATAGAGGACCTTATGAGCGGAAGATCATGTTTTCCTTTCTTGGGGAGTTGATGCAGGAGAATTAAACCAAGTTCGTGGTGTAAAATGTAGGGGTCTTGACAATGTGGTGGATTGGCCACATGTTGAGCTGGAAAAGTCTATTTTGTCTCCTTTAATTAGACTTTGAATAATGTAAATACAAAATTTAAATAATTTGTATAGTCTAGGAAATGAAGAGTCATTTTTATTGTGTCTTTTCAACTTCTCTCAATTATAGACAAGGGGAAGTGAATCAGTTGCTAAGGATGTGCATAATAGGAGCATCGATTAGAGAGGATGGGAGCTTCTTATCCTACCTCGAACCTATACATGTGAAATAAAGAAAAAAGGTAAATTTGTGTGCAACAAATTCATTTACCCATGTTATAATCTCTTCTTTGAATCGTTCTTACATTTGATTACATTCCAGGATTTGTGTGATTAGAACTTGTAGTATTAAAAGGTTTCTAACACTTGACCTATGATCCCTGTGGATTTTTTATCAGTTCCCTATTTTACATGAAGTGACATGGTTGTGTTGTTTGATTTTCCTCAATAATTTGATGAGGGGATTTTGGATGCAGACAAGGCAGGAGGATATTGTTTGTGTAGAGGAAAACGTGAAGAGCCTGAGAAATTTGAGCACTAGACAGAGCCTTTGTTCTTGACACGGTTACAGTTTTGTTGAGGGCATGTGTGTAACCATTTGTTAGGGAGACAAGGGAGGCCCCTTCCTGAGCGTGGAGGATGCGTTCAAAGGTGGAGAGTGAAGTATGTAGAGGGTGTGGGTCATTCTTCCTTTTTAGAGACAAAAACATAGTTTCTAAGGATCCTACTAAAATATTTCGCAATGTGCTATGAAAATATTTCACAGTTCCTCCAACAATATATTCCTACACTGTGTTGTACCTATATTTCCTTTCGGGTTGCTTGCTTCCACCATAATTAGATTTTGAGACCTTAAGGATGAACGAAGAATAAATCATATCATAATAATTTCTTGCAGTTGATGAGGTAACAAACATGATGATAGGACTTGGTGAATATTTAAAAAGAGGAAGTGGTTATTTAGAAGGTTTAGTTTAGATCTCTGCCTATGAGATTGAATGCCAAAATCTTAGCAATCAAGAAGATAATGGACTTGAAAAATATCATAATGGACCAGTTATTTTGTCCTATCATAGCCTATGAGATGAGAGTAGGTAAAGTAAGTTTGAACCAAATGAGGCAACATTCAAGGTGTCTAAGAATGCTAAGGAACACAAATATCGCAAAAAATGTTCCATCTATGAATTGATTAATATCTAACTCAATTTTGTAGAAAATTGAAGTGAGGTTCAAGTAAGTACAAAGACAAGATTCCATTCAAATGGTTTTACTATGGAAGAGTTAGTTATTATGTATCCAAGTTTCTTTATAGAGAAAATATATACAAGGATAAGGTTCAATATCCCAAAGACAAAGCTCAAAAATATCAAAAGAGGAATTCCTTCAAGAAGAAGGGCCTCTACTCTAAGAAATATAGTTTTACATCAAAATACGATAGAAAAGATTCTTCGAAATGTTATTCTAATGCATGTTTTCTTATGTCATTTAAAACTGACTCCAAAACCAAGAATGTCTAATACTGTTAATAATATATGAAAAATGAGTAGTGGATATTGAAGCAGAGCTCATGAGTTCCCTTGATGAATTGAAGAAGGCTATAAAGAAGAATAAGAAAATAAAATGTCCCTTGATGAATTGAAGAATACCATAAAGAAGAAAAAGAAACTAAAATAAAATTTGTTGCATGTTGAATAAGGGATGTATAACTCCGACATTAAGGAGATTTTTTTATCAAAGAGAAAAACTTGAAGAAACCATTAAAAAAAAAGACAACTTAGGGCTCTAATTAGAAGAAAAACAAAAAACATGTGAAAATATAGAGGAGGATAATAGACTCTTAAAGAAATAAATGATCAAGAAAAAGGAGGAGATGATTTCAAAAAGCTATAAAGGAGGGATTATGTCCTTGAAAGTCAAGTTATAGGAATAAAAATGGAAGGTCGAGGTTCTAAATGATATTATTCTCCAATAGGAATAGAATTGACATAACCCAAAAGTCGAGATTATATCCTTGATAACAAATCTTGAGAAGTGAAAGGCTGATAAATATTTAGAAAAAATAAATTTTCAATGGGTAGATAGGTTAAATCACATTCTAAGTAGTCAAAGGCCTCTAGATAAAAATACAGGTCTGGGATACTTGAATCACAAAATATTTTTAAGAGAAAGACAAGTTTCAGGTCCACACGACTCAGACATCCCCACATACATGCAAAGGTGCTTCATGGTAGAATAAATTAAGATAAACAAAATTAAGCCAGAGAAGCACTCAACAGTGAATAAGAGTACTAGCTTCTCAAAAAACTCACCTAAAAACGATGTGAATCAATCTACAAGAAGACAAAGGTACCTATGACCAACTTAATCTCGCCAATTCTCAAATATGAAGTACCCAAATATTTTTATGGTTATTTCTATAAATTTTGTACCTTTGGACATAACGCCACTAATTTTAGAAGTGTCAAAGTTGAAAGAGACGAAAATTTCAGATGCAAAAATGATCAGAATTCTAGAAATTATAAATCATTCCCTAGGAATAAAAATCCTTTCTCTCCTCTGATGAATGAATTTGAATGATTCAAGTGTTATAATATTAGGCACAAGGAAATTGAGTGCATAATAAACTTCATGGCCCCTTCTAAACCAAATTACACTAGGAAACCAACTTTCCTTAAAGTCAAGAAGAATTGGAGCCAGAAGCATGACAAAAACATGGAGTGTGGAATTTCTTTATCTGCGAATGATAAAGAAATATGGTATGTATATAGTGTCTTATCTAAACACATCAATGGGCATAAGAGTAAGTTCTTATCTCTGAAAGAAAAGGATAAAGGAAACAATTTCACCAATGGAAATAATTCTCTAGCAAGAATCAAGGTAAGGGGCACAATTTGTCTTGATGAAAATACCAAGGCTTAGAATGTATTGTCTGCAGAAGTTTTTAGGCATAATTTTCTCAGTGTGAGTGAAGTGTGTGATAATGTCTACAATGTCAAATTTCGATCTAAATACTATGATATCAGAAAATAATTAAATGGAAGGCTAGTGGGAAAGGTAGCCATGCCTCACAATGACGTATACGTGTTTGATGACTCTAGAGTTCCTACCTGAGTAAGAAAAATCAAACTTGGTTGTGGCATAGAATACATGGTAATATAGATGTTAAAAACCTTATAAAATAAGAAAGATATAAGAAATAAGAGGGTCGCCAGTATTGTTGAAGCCTGATAACTTAATTTGTAAGTCCTATCAATTTGGCAAGAAGACAAGGACTCAGTTCAATAGAAAGGATTTCTCAACCTATAAACCTATGGAGCTAATTCACGTTGATATGTGTGGCCCAAATAGGAGAATAAGCCAAAGAGGAGAAACGTACTTTATTATATTTATTGATTATTTTACTAGAGCCACTTGGATAATGTTGTTGAATTAAAAATTTGAAGCTCTAAAAAAATTAAAGATATTTAAAGTACATGTTGAAAACGTGAAACATCTAAATATTAATTGTTTAACATAAGATAGAGGTATATAATTCACCTCAAGATAATTAGAATAGTATTGTGAAGAACATGGCATAAGGAGAAAATACTCAGTGGCCAGAAATCGACAACAGAATGGAGTAGTAGAGAGAAATAATAGAAAAATACAGGAGATGGACACAACTATGATTGATGAATCTAACACACTCCTCCCACATTTACCCACTTTCACAGGCTTTCCTAGGGTAAATATGAGTTGAGGGTCATTATCATAAGAATCAACCTCCAATATGAGCTTAAGGAAATGGAGTTGAGAACTTAACGCCTTAATAACTTCCATCAGGTGTCACAGGACGTCTAAGAGAAACCCAACCCCTCCAGGTGTCCAACCCCCGAGATAAATCTATTTTTCACTAAACTATAGTCTTATTCTCTCCCTTTTGAAGGAATGCAAGTGACTATAATACTTCAGTTTCTCCAATAGGCCTACCTGGTAGTGACTGTGGACTTTTCTACTCATTTCTATGCCAGCGGCCACAAATTATGAGCCACTTTTCTAGGGCTAGGACTCAAGCCTTTTCACATAACTCTGTGAGACTTTTATAAAAAATGAATGGCATATAAATAAAGCTTATAAATAAAAAATTGAACCAGGACTTGACCTGACCCTTCCAAACTAGGACTGAGATTTCGTTAAACACATCGTAAACATGCAACCTACAGGGCATGAATGAATATCTAAACACAAGGATATGAAAAATTATCTGATGTTTAACAAGAAGGACTAATTCCCTATCACAACATTTGTCATAAAACCAATTATGTCATGCATTCATTATTCATTCAGCTACAAGTAAAAATTTGATGAGATCCATGACTAAGATCTATCATGAAACGATGTTTCTAACCAATACATAACCATATAACTAACAGTGATAGAACAAACATTAAATCCATAAAATAATAATTACATCTACTCATAAAAAAAAAGAAAGAAAGAAAAGAAAAAGAAAAAACTTAATTCATATTAAACATATGAAAAATATATCCAATTCTAGGACTTACACATACCACCTCAACATATATTGGGTTGAACCAAATCTTTCTTTCAACCAATAAACCCCTTGCCATATTCCAAGCATGAATGTGGGATATCATGGGATAATACAATCCAAAAACAACCAAGGGAATACAAAGGTTAAACCTCGTCCACCCTCACCATATCGTGATCTCACCTAAACTGGTCCTGATATCACAAAACCAAACTGAGCTTGGATTCATCATCATTCCTTCATCATCCCTTGAGGAATTTTCATGTCTCTGCCCACTTGTTGAGGGCTTTCGAGAGAAAATAATCTCTACCCCCAACCTTTGGTATTTTACTAAGACCACCTCACCCAGATCTAAAACCTTATGATAATCCAAAGCTCAACTCAGAATGAATCCTATCACACCCTGGTTGTCCATAAATGGAAAGGCTAGGCTAAAATTCTGTCAAAACCCCACAAAATCCATGCTGCTGACCACGAAGAAACTAAATACGCACATGCATATACCATGCATGAAAAAACAATCTAGAAAATCATGCATGCAACCTGTTACCTGCAAGTATTCCCACTAAATTTTCTTGATTGAAATTTTCTTCACTTAATCCTTACTTTCCTTTTCTTTCTGTGTCCTTCCTTTACATGCTTACTTTCCTTCTCCTATTTGTGGCTAATCCCAAAATTGAGATGACAAAAGGCTGTGAAATGATCCTCATAATCCTTTTTATCACTGATGCCTCTAATTTCTTCATTTTCCCTCTATTTTCCTTCAATTTCCTCCTGACATGAAACCAATGACCATTCACCTTCCTTTTCTCCTAATTTACTTTATTTTAATAAAGAAAATTCCAAAAATAGATTTTTCCATTTCAATGCCTTTGTAATTTCCTTTTCCAATTTCCTTAGTCATAATAAACAGAAATGGACACCCACTAGGATTTTTTCCCAACATTCAGCTTGGAATACATGTCACATGAATTTGGTCTTATTTTTAATTTATTAAATTTATTACATCGATTTTTAACCTAGGGTTGTTAAAATTAAGAATAGGCTCCACACACCTTTTGGGGAGAAGCATCACAAGAATTTTTCTATATAGAAAATATAACCCAGCTCAGGCCTAAAAGTGATAAGAATCGTTATGAGCTAAGTAAAGGGATTACGACATCATGAAAACATTTCAAAGTATTCAAGACAAAATATTATATCAAAAGGAATGAAAAATATATATTAAAAAACGATCCTTGAGCTGATGATGGCACATTTATTATATACTTTTTTAAGAGTAAAGGCTACAAGTGCTTCAACAAGAGGAAAAATAGGGTTGAATATCTCATTGATATTGTAGCAGATTAAATACTACAATAATCGAAACCATTAAGAGAAAATGATAACTCGGGTGAAAGAGAATGTATAGACTACAGATCCTCAGATCACAAAGAAGTGAAAGATGAAGAAGAGAATAAAGAAAAAGATACAACACACAAGCATAAAACATCTCCCATGTATGTGTGGTAACAACACCTAGAAATTCAAATTATAAGTGATCAAAGACTTCGTGTTCAAAATAGAAGGATATTTCTTGGCAGTTAAAATTGTGTTAATCTTGCCTTATTTTCACAAATTGAGCCTAGAAGTCTCAACCAAGAATGTGAAGACAAATTTTGGGTGAAGGAAATGAAAGAAGAATTGGACCAAATCTAGAATAATGATGCTTCAGTGATTGTCCCTAGAATGAAAGAGAAAAATGTTAGAGGCCACAAATGGTTTTTTAAAAATAATCTAAATGAGCAAGGAGTAGTGATAAGTACAAAGAATGACTATTCTGCAAACGATATTTCTAGATAGAAGCGATCAATTTTGAAGAAACCATTGCACCAGTGGCAAGGTTAGAAGCCATCAAAATTTTCCTTTTTTTTTTCCACTCACAAGAACATCAAGGTATATTAAATGGATTTTAATTTAAATTTCTCAATGGTAATTTAGAACAAGAAGTATATATCAAACAAACATAAGGATTCATGCTCTTAGAGAATGAATATCATGTCTGTAGATTGAAAAAGGATTTTTATGGGAACAAACAAGCCCATAGACCTTGGTATTTGAGGTTGGAAAAATAGCTTCAGTGACAAGGTTTTAAGAGAGGCACTACTGATAAAAATATGTATATAAAATCTGAATATTATTACTTATTGATTGTTTTAGTTTATGTAGATAATTTCATCTTTGGAAGTGATTTGGAATAGTTGACACACATATTTTCTTAGTCTATGTAGAAATAATTTGAGATGTCCATCATAGGATAATTATCCTTCTTTCTGGGGCCGCAAGTTTATAAATTTAAATATGGCATAAGAGAAATGTTGAAGAAATTTGGGATGAAGGAATGCAAGCATTATTTTCTAGTTTTTTTTTTTTTTAATTACAGTACTTGTCATTCCCACATTTCAGACATATCACTTTATCTCCATATTATCCTCTATATATAATACAATCATTTATACATGCATGATATGATATGTACTCAACACCCAACATTTTCAACAACTTATTTACCTCTTCTCAACTACCCTGTAAGACATTATCACTTGGAAGAACCTTATCTTGAATAACCTGCAATTGGTGGGAAATATAATTGTACAATGTCAATATTTCAAGTTCGTAAGATAGACCATTTTTAATGTGGATTTTGTGAGAATATTTCTCAAAATATAAGGGAATTGATGGATCATGTAGGTTAATTACCTAAATATTACCCATAAACATGCATTCGAGATGCCAAAATTTACTTTCAAGTTTTACAAAAACATCATTGTCCCTAGGTAAGTAGACTTTGACTTGCTGCCAGATCCAAAGAGTGGGGTGGTGGAAGTAGATTTTCGGCTTTCGAATAAGGTATCAGTGATATGAGCATCATTCCCTCGCTTATCATTCTAAAATTCATCTAAAAACATTTCCTCCATGGAAGTAGTGTCTCTTAAGTAATCATTCATACCAACCTCTATTTGATTGCCTCCATTTCCAACTTGTGATGAGGAAAAACTATTGTTGTATTCATTCCTAATTTGTGAATATGGATGTAGTGAGAATTGAATAGGTGGTCGACTCAACCACTATTTGTAATCTTACTCTCTAATTATTGTTCTTAATGCATATTTCTCTTGAGTTGACATTGTAGTGGGGTGCAGTAGAAGATGGTAGGTGGGTCGCTCATCATCACTAGAATCCTAATTTATAAAAATATTGAACTTCATTAGTACAATATCAATGATATTAGTAAGCACGTCAATGCAATTGGTTTGTTGAAATTACATTATCCCACACATTTATTACCGTCATTGATCCAAGATTGCAGCTGCAAGATGGCATGTTCCAATTGGCAAGGTGAAGAGGCTATCCATTTTTATTTACGAGCTTCTTGTGATATGTTTCTCCTGATAAGAGATTTTGATGTTTTTGAAATGGAGGAATATTTTATGCATTTGAACGTGATTCTGAATCAGGATCCTGAAAATTTGGATACAATTTTATTGAAATTGACGTGGATTAAAAATAAATAAATTCAATTATATAATCAAAATATAAATAAAATCTGACCTTACTTGAGATGGAAAGGGAGAAATCCGAGGAATTTGATAAAAAATATGGAACAAGTTGGAATATGAAGAATTTTCCATTTGACATTATGGAGATTTTGTCCCTACATTTGAGAAAAATCAGAAATAAAATTTTCTGTGCATATATAAAATTAATCTCCATAACCATATAACCACAATATGAATTTCAATATAATTTTAAAAACATTTTTCAAGAGTAACGCAACTTTAAGTGGAAAATATATCCTATGATATATTGTGATTCATGTGGATGTGTCCTAAAGGAAAATTTGAGATTAACATGCCATTTTATGTGAAAATAAATTTTTAGATAAATTTTAAACCCTATCAGTGCACTTATCAAAATAAATTGCATCGATGCATTTAAGTCATAAAAAAATTGGGGCTTTCAAATAATAACTGCATCTATTTCTGACATTCTGAAGAATATAAAATGTGTTATGATATTCGTGTCTTGCACCAAAACGCACTGGTGCGTTTAAATAAAAAACATCACTGATATGAACATGTTTCCAGAATTTAGAAAATAAAAACGAATTCAACCATATCCATTTTCTTATAAAAATTATAGCACCGATGCATTTAAATACAAACCATACTATTGCGTTAAAAGAATTAATCGCACTGTTTCGATATTTAAAAAAAAATTGTATCATGTCGTTGCGTTGAAAAAATTTGGCGCCCCGGAAATGTCAGTGTGCTTTTATTATAAACCCACCAATGCACTTTACTATTGACCACAACAATGTTCAAATAAAGTAAAAACAAAAAAAATGATTTGTTTTTTTTTTTTTTTTTTAAATTCAAAATTGAGAGACAATTGATTTTTCGAAATCTAATTTCGTAAAGTATTTTAAATAGTAAAAATTTATTCACTATTTCACTATGCCCTAGCATAATACTTTGGAGCAACAAAACTATTCAAAAGAGCAAAACTTGAAAGGATTGGTGATTCACTCAAAACCCTCCATAATAAAAATTTTAAATTTTATTGTTTGTTTTAGTAATACGTTTTTTTACCATTTTTGTTACGGTTTAATTAAAAGAAATATCTTTTGAAAGAGAGAAATACTAGGAGAAATGTGGAGTAGAAAAATATTTTGGAACCACAGAAAGATCAGAATTTGAAAAGTATGATGATTCACTCAAAACCCTAGATAGAAACAAATTTAAAATTTACTATTAAATTTTTTTACAATTTTTGTTAGATTTATTCACAATTCATGTAAAAATATTTGAAAACCCTATATAATAAAAAATTTACTATTGATTTTACTAGTACAAATTTTAATGATCTTTGTTCCTATTTAAATTTAATTAAAATTCAGAGAAAAAACAAAAAAAAATCAATACTTACTTAAACACTTGCTTCTTATTTCTTATGTTGATGCAAAATTTCACCTTAGGGTTTAACTCCCTTTACCATTCACAATTTGGGTTTTTCATTTTAGGAATTTTAGATTTAATGTGTTTGTGTACTTACTATATATAGGGAGTTTGTGATGTAAAGTAGGGGGATCACTTATTGAATTATATCCAAACTATATCGACCATGTATGTTATTTTTAAATGAATATATGTTCTGCAATGCGGTAATGTAATATAACGCTCTAGTGCGCCCTATGTAATACAATGCACCAGTGTATTGTAACATTGTTTTTTCTATCACCCAGATGCGGGTGATCAAAGCTGATATGACTGGAGGGACGTTGCGGGTTGGCGTGTGGCCTAGCCACATGGGCTCTCGCAGGCGAAATTTAATTGCCATTGATATGAGTTCTACGCCAGTCCACCACCCTACGCGGCATTTATGCCGGTGGGATGGTCGAGACGGCAATCCTTTCATTTTGTACCAGTTCAGCTCGTTCCCCATCCGCATTTGGTTATTCCTCGCCATCCTCCATCTGTTCTCTGCGCATTGTTGCTACAGACAGCTGAGCTTCATGTCGATGCAGCTTCGACCTCTTCGTTTCAGATGCTCTCAGAAGGATAACTCGCCCAGTCTTCACACTCATGTGGGCAAGCGTTCTCAACTAGGCTGCTGCATCGACTTCTTGCCAGGTTTGCATTTCTCCCACAGCCCCTGCTGCCCCCGTCTCTCTACGACCCCGCTTGAGTTCTTTGATCCCCATTCCCCCCTGCTGCCGCGCCCTTCTTCAGTTTTCCCCTTCAGTCATTGGGATTCTATGCCTCATCTCAGACATAGGCTCAGATGCCGCCGAGGCAGCTCGCGTGGCCCCTCTTCGAGCCGTCGTCACTCTCATTTAGCCTTCTTGACTTCGTCATCCTCCGGAGATCTCTATGAGAAGCCTCCCCGGGCGCGCATCCAACATAGCCATGAGCGTGGTTATAACACCTCTCCCTCCTCCAGGCGAGGCTCTGTTGCCCCTAGAACGCCTGCTGAGCCTCGCCCTGCTCCCTCTGCTTCCCTCCAGAACCCCTACACCGCTATCTTCCATTTCTAGAGAATTTCTGATGGATCCCTTGTCATTGCTACTGTTACCGTCTCCTTCAAAGAAATCTCTGAGATAACTCTTGCCTCCCTCCCGGCACCTCTTTCTGCTCTGCACCCTACTCTGTCTGCAGGTATGCTTCCCTCCTGCAAAGGAGGGGAAGGCAGCTCCAGTTTGCCTCAGGATGATAGAATTCAGGATGGCGTTCGCGATGCTAGCGATGCTGCAGCTCATAGCGGTCCGAGCCACAACAACGAAGAAGTTAGATGGTGCAGTATCAAAGAAGAAACGCCCTCGGGCCACTATGGTCTCTAGATGCGCTCCTCGTACAAGTAATTCTGCTTGATCTCTATGTTTTTTGCTGTCTCATTGCTTTTTTGTTGTTTTTGGCTCCAATAGGTCTTTGTATGTCAAAGTCAACTACATCCCTTGAGGCTATGCAAGAGTTCCGAATGAGTCAGTTTCCCCTAGTGGGCGGCTCTGTTTTTTTGTTTAAACCGTACTTGTATAAGCCGGTTTCCTCGGTTGAGGTGGCACTCAAACTTTGTTCGGGCCGGTTTCCTTCAATGGCGGCTCAATTTTTTCTATTCTTCTGACAGTATGCCTCATGGAGGCCATGAACGCTATGTACCATATGTTTCCATAATAGATTTAGATTTACTTAGAAAAAAAAAAACATTGTTTTTTCTATCTAGTTTGTTCATTAGTGATCCTAGTAGTAATTTAGTGCCTCCAATGTGACTCTTCCACATAGGACTGTTATAATTTAAAATTATTTAGAAAAAATAATTTCACTGGTGGTGCCGAACAATTTAACATCTGATCCACTTTTTCTAAAAACAATGTCTATATTGTGGTGCATCATGCGTAATATAATTCACTGGTACTAGTGGTGCTTCTATCGCACTGAATCCTATCACCATCGTCTATTTTTACAAAGCACGATATGTTTATCGATGCAACCGGTGTAATATAACACGCTAAATAGCACCATTGAGTGAACTGTATTTAATTTTTTATGTGTTCATTTTTTACCGTGATGGACATGCTTTTATTATGACAAATTGCATCTTAATAATTTAAATTTATTCTAAAAATTTAATTTTCCCCGTCAGTGTTGAACATTTAAGTGTTTGGTGCATTTATTATATTAAACCCACCAGGGTGTTTGGTTCAAATAACCACACCTATTACGAGAGCTATTTTTGGCTAAAAAATATTTTATTTATGTATAAAATATATTTAATGGCCAATGTATTGAAAGGTATAGGTTGTATATCGATAAAAAATGTTTGAGAAGGTGTCATGTAACAAAAGTACTAATCGACATAATAATAGCACATCGAAAAAATTAGAGAAGGAAATTTCTTTGTGAATTCTTTACAAAATTAATATTTTGAACTATATCTAAGTTTAAATAATATGTATTGGTTAGTGGGTGTTATGTATAGCCATAAAATGAAGAAGGTCTATAATATTATTTATAATCTAAGTGCAACAAAGCATAAAATCCTAATAGAAAAATTACAGAAGGATGAATAAAGTGAATGAAAAATTACTATTGAGTATGAGTTTTTTTTAGATATTGTGTTTCAAAAAATATATTACTTCATATATGTTTAATGTTCTATAGCACCAACAACGAAGGAAAATATCAACGTTGTTCTAAGAAAAGAAAAATTATAGAACATGTAATGACAATGAATTGGTTCTTAGCTCATTTGGAGTGGTTTTGGACGTTAATGAAACGGGGGCAATTTTTTAGAAAACTATGAGGGATCTAGTGGAACGAACATATAGACGTACTTTCCACTTACAATACAAAAATCAATCCAACGATTCTAAGAACCAAATTAGATCTAAACTAGAGGAATCATTTCCAGAGAAATGGTCAATGATACATGTCAAAATTTCGATAGAAAAAACATACAACAAAAAAATAGAATCATTCAATAAGAAATATTCCTATTTAAAATGTTTTTCTAGAAATATATGTATATATTACTACTAATAATTCATTTATTAATATAAATTTTATTATATTTAGTTTTCATATATCAATAAAAAAATAGTTTATTACCTTTTTTTTTCATGAAGATTATGAAAATCCGAAAATATCAACGAGTTGATATGTGAGACATGCCAGTAGGAATGCCCAAAAAAGTGTACAAGGAAATGGTCAAAGAAAATGACATAATTGCATCATAGGAGGAACTATCTGAAAAACAACGTGCTTCAATTTTTCGTAATCGTGAGTGAGTTTGTATATACAAAAAAATAATATAGCATTAAATATTAATTTTCAAGTTTTTTCTTGTAGAAAAGAAAACAAAATGGAATTGATTCAAAAATTAAAACAAGAGGAAAAGGAAGAAAAGGGTTGATATCAAAGTTTGTGAGTAATTGATAATATTTCCTTATAAAAACTCAAGGTTTCATTTTTTTATATTTTAAGTGTTTTTAGAACCATCCTTGAATGTCTTCAAATAGTTTCTAACATACAAAGAATAGTCATCGGAAGAATTATTAACATTGGGTTAAATATAGGTTGTGAGTATATGCTGGAATATGAAAAATTAAATGTGGAATTTATAAGTATATATGTTGTTTTACTTCCCCCAGTTTATGATTAATAAAACAAAAAAATCATTTATATTAAATCTATGATTTATAATGGGGTTTAAAACATGCTGACAAAAGAATTGTTGCAACAGGGCATGATATTTGGTTTGGAAACCGTGTGCACAGTTTTTGAGTTAGTTCTTACTATGGTACATTTCTATTTGATTTACATTTATGCATATTATTTATTTCAATTTTCATTATTCTCACCAATGTAGATACACTCATTACACTTTATTTGTATGTTTGAAGATGTAATAAAATCAAGAATATGAACAAATCGATGAAATAAATAAAGAAATTCCTCCAAATAACCCAAGTCATGGAAGTAGCTCGAGCACTAACAACAGTTCCAACGAAGAATGATGATCGATTTGGATATCAATGCAACTTTTGGTATTTTTTGAAGTAATTGTCTATTAAAATCAAAGATTTTGTTTTATCTAATGGACATAGTGTCCCAATTGAAAGACAATGGGTTACCTAAAAATCCCATTTTGTATGAAAAATAGAATTTTATTTATATATAATAAAATACATTTTAATTTATTCTATTTTGTTATCTAATGTCATTATGAAATGTTACACCATTGATTAAATATATGGATGATTAAATATTATAATGAAAAGATCTGAAACCTATAATATAACAAATTAATCCAAACATAATATACAAATGCACTAATAAAATTTTAATTTATATGAATACTAGTATAAGATATATGTCAATTTCTCGATGAATAATATATTTAAAAAATTATAATAATTTCACCGTCACATATCAATGTTTGAAAAAAAGATAAAATATGATACAAAAAATAGATGTGTCAACAACATAAAAATGCACGGGGGTGTTATGTTATATAAAAACACCATGACGACATCTTTTTGCATGATCGATGCCTTTTTGGAAAATGACAACACTGGGGCATTTAGTTCTTGAAGCATGGGTATTGTTTGCAATTAACGCCTTGACGCATTGTAATTCTTAACCCACCGGTGCTTTCATAAAACTAACACCGTGGTGCTAAAAAATATTATTGCCAACACTGGTGCATTATTAAAATTAACATCACTGGTCCTTTTATATAAATAACACACCGATGTGTTTATACAAACAATACCCCTCAGCAATGTGAGTTTAAACAAACACATCACGACAAAAATGCTTTTTTGCATGCCCGAGTGTCGTTCCTTAAAAGAATTCCCCAAGGATTTTTTTATAGAAACACACCGAGGTGGTATACATTTCAGGTAGTAGTGTTATTTTCACTTAATTCCTTAGATATTTTAGTTATGTATGTTTCCTGGTGTGTTTATAGATGTAGCGCACATGTGCCACTTGTCTCATGAAACACATCGCAAAAAAACATCTGCTAAAACATGTGGCCACCAATATTTTTTGAGTTGTGATGAGGTTTCGTTATAATCTCCACTAAAACATCTGCTGTCACAAATGGATGTTTTAGAAATGTCCTTTTGACATTTGTTTCCAATTTGATAACAATAAAATACTTTGATATAACCTCCGCTAGAAGGTATTTTCCTTGTAGCGACTTTCAGATTAGAAAGGAAAAAAATAGTAGTCGTCCACTAGACCAATATTCTAATTTCATGAAATCAATTGTGAGATCAATCACTAAACAAGGAAATAAATGGATGAAACATCATTACATAAAGAAAAGCAAGTGTAACATTAAAGTGAATTTCTAGAGAGAATATAGATATGGATTAGTTCTTAAGTAAATTTAAATCTAACACATACATACAATATATATTTAAGCTCCATAAAGAGATATGAAAATTAGATCACATCAAAAACTAAAATGTATCTGGTCATCGCTCCTTCAGAGAGAAAATGGTGTGTAGGGAATTTACTCCATGAGTGAAAACATGGAGTGGTGGGGACCTACAATTTATTTGTAAATTATTAACAGGGAGTGATTGGGCACTATAATAATTTTTTTTAGAAGAGGTGACTCAAATATGAGTCCCTTGCTATGCATCTCGTCTAAAAAAAAACCATAGGAGATGATGATTAATAGAGACACACTGAAAAATATTCAAAATGAATATGTAGAAGAGAAGGAAAACACTATGGATTTCTCCTTAATCGAGTCACCGATTATACTTTCCTTGATTTTAAGAAATGGAAAAGGGAATTTTGTCCCATATATCCTTCCTCGGGATCTACTAGAGATGGATAGAAAACACAATCAAATCCCCTAGATCTATTGCATATTAATCCTTTCATAAAATAGAGAAGATAGGTATTGGGATACACCTTGTTATCCTTTAATGATGGTGCAGGTTGCAGATGCAATCCAACAATTGAATTCCCTACTCCTTACTCAAAGATATTTCTCTGACTCTGTGATCCTATCACCTACACACATTCACAAACAAGAAAGGAAAATAAGTATGCAACATGGTCTAATCACAATAGAAGCATTATGATATCATAAAAAACAACATATAGAGAGCGAAAATAGATTTATTATTCCATATAAATCATCATTATAATACAAATATTATACCTTTAGTACCATATGTTTGTATTTGATACCTTTACCTTTCTTATTCCTTGAATCAATCGCATATTAGGCTCATCTATGAAGTGTAAGATGATCTCTTGGTGGCAATCCCCTAGCATAACAAGGCACTCTAATCACTTTCTTCTCTTTCCTACCTTGATAGGTTCTTCTCATATAGTTTATTCGTAAATATAAGAGGGTGTATCTGAACAATTAGGGCTGAAATAAGATAGGAAATTTCCTTAATAATTGACCCCAAGCCAACTCATGATATCCTAGGTCAAGATGATCATATTTGGAAGGAGAAACTCTATAAATTTAGAGCTCCATTTCTTCCTAAAAGAAGGTATTTTGTGTAGCTTCAGGGAAGAATTACCTAAAGTAGACTAGAAGGGAGTGATGGTACATATGATGATAGAAGGGAATGATTGATGGGTCATTTAAACTAGAACAAACAATGATAAAAATTAATTGCATTGAATCCAACAAGTGAGATAAGTTGAACTAGTGCTTCTCTCATTATAGTGGAGTGACAAATAGAGTTATTCCAAGTTCATAAAATTATTTTGATTGCATAAGATTAGGCTATGCGTGTATATAATAAGCATATATCTAGCACATTAATAATGGGTGGGTGCAATATAATGATGGTATCACATGATGCACTAGTGGCGACACAAGTATGGAAAGACAACAATATGTTAATTTGGAGGGATTATTTGAGGTAATCTTACAATGAATATGAATATAGTAAAAAGATAGAATACAGGAAATTGAATTAGAATCTGAAATATACAATTTTTATTTATAGATTTTATGTATAAATATGTTAAATTTGAGTTTTTCTAATAATGGTATCTTATTTTACATGAAAAATATAATGCATATATTATTATTATTATTATATATCCACTATTGCAAGTGTTGAGTACCATAATGATGAAATTTCCTTGAAAAAATTTGCATAATTGTAGAGAATACATTTTTATAGTGTGGGGCTATTTTTTAAAATTTTAAAATTTTAATTTTCTAGTTTTAAAAAATTATTATAATCATTAAATCCTTGAAATTACAACGTCCTTTGTTAATGCAAGGTATGAGGGCGTTAACATTATCAAATAGATTTTATATTTTATTTTCATATTGTGGATGTTAGTATGTACTAGTGTGATGTATAACTTATTTTAAAAATTGTTAAGTTGATAAAATGTTATAGAGAAAAAAAGAGGTGTGTGTTTTAGGATTCAAGGATATGTTAACAAAAAAATATATTAATATCATTTGAAAAAACTATATATTTGAAAATGCATAGTTGAATCTACATGTGTGTAGGTTCATTGGTAATGGTTTTGTTTAATCTATAGAAAACTGATGTCAAAAATAGAATTATTATGAAGTATTAATAAAAATGGATGTTTCAAACTATTTGCACCCCAAACCATCAAGTTTTTCACTCCAAATCTAAATATGAGGCAACCAAATCATCAAACACATAGGCTAATGTTGTTACTCCCACCAAAAAAATTGAAAGAAGAGGAATATGCACACTCTTTTTTCACTAAATATTCAAAAGGAGGGTTGGACAAGAATGTGAGAAAGAAAATTTGTAGGAATATAGGGCCACCAACAACATTTTGAACCATCACAACGAACCTCTCATGGGTATCCTTATTCTCTTAACGGGGATTTTTAGCATGGGTATGATTCTTGGGTCCTTATATAAAACTCGGGGAGGAAACATGAATGTTTGATCATTAAGGAAACTTCTATCCATTTAGTGCCAAGGAGGATCCCTAAAAAAACACACATGACCTCTCAATAATATCATTTTCCTCCTTTTTTGATGTTGTTGCCACTAAGTACCATTTCTCACCTCCTCCCCTTTTTCCCCTCTGGTCCACCTATCCTAGTCTCATATGTCTCCCACCTTTGTTTAGCTATATCATAGTGTCATCTATACCACCTTCCCTACCCATCACTCTTTTCCTGTTCTCACCTCATTCACCTTTATCTCTTAGTCACCACCCTTTCATGGTGACCTCTCCTTCTCTCATGTATATTCCCCTCTTATCATCCCTCACCCCTTTGATACTCATACCCATCCACCTTTCCTCTTCATTGACCTTCTCTCCCAAACACTTTAGCTGCTTCATTTATTCTACCCTTCATCTCCACCCTCCCTATCCTATTACATATGAAGACCTTG